>BQNB010007642.1:0-37374 GCA_026074375.1 Tanacetum coccineum | reverse complement strand
GTGCACTAACTTGGTGAAACTCACATAAGAGGACTATAGGGACTGAGGCTGCATTTTCTATGTCATGGAGAGAGCTCATAAAGCTAATGACTGAAGTGTACTGCCCAAGGAATGAGATTCAGAAAATGGAAACTGAACTGTGGAACCTAACCGTAAAGAACAATGATTTGACTACTTATACTTAGAGATTTCAGGAGTTGACTATGATGTGCACCAAGATGGTCCCCGAAGAGGAGGATCGGGTTGAGAAATTCATTGGAGGACTCTCTGATAACATCCAAGGGAATGTAATTACTACCGAACCTATAAAACTACAAGATGTTGTTAGGATTGCTAACAACTTAATGGACCAAAAGTTGAAGGGATATGCTGTAAAAAATGCTGAGAACAAAAAGAGATTAGAGTTCAATCAGAGAGACAACCGTGGACAGCAACCACCATTCAAAAGACTAAATGTAGGAGGTCAGAATGTAGCAAGAGCCTATACGGTTGGCAACAATAAGAGAAATAGGTGTATGAATCCAGTGCACTAACTTGGTGAAACTCACATAAGAGGACTATAGGGACTGAGGCTGCATTTTCTATGTCATGGAGAGAGCTCATAAAGCTAATGACTGAAGTGTACTGCCCAAGGAATGAGATTCAGAAAATGGAAACTGAACTGTGGAACTTAACCGTAAAGAACAATGATTTGGCTGCCTATACTCAAAGATTTCAAGAGTTGACTATGATGTGCACCAAGATGGTCCCAGAGGAGGAGGATCGGGTTGAGAAATTCATTGGAGGACTCCCCGATAACATCCAAGGGAATGTAATTGCTACTGAACCTACAAGACTGCAAGATGTTGTTCGCATTGCTAACAACTTAATGGACCAAAAGTTGAAAGGTTATGCTATGAAAAATGCTGAGAACAAAAGAAGATTTAAGGACAATCAGAGAGACAACCATGGTTAGCAACCACCATTCAAAAGGCCAAATGTAGGAGGTAAGAATGTGGCAAGACCCTATACGGCTGGCAACAATGAGAAGAAACCATATAATGGACTCTTGCTTCTATGTAACAAGTGTAAGCTTCAACATGAAGGACCATGCACAGTAAGATGTGGGAAGTGTAACAAGGTTGGCCATTTGACTCGGAATTGTAAGGTCACAATCTCCACTACTTCAACTCAGAGGGGTCAAGTAGTGAATCAAAGGGTCGTAACTTGTTTCGAGTGTGGAAGGCAAGGACACTACAAAAGTAATTGCCCAAAGTTGAAGGATCAAAACTATGGAAATAAAGCTGGAAACAAGAATAGAGTTGGTCAATCTAGAGGGAAAGCATACGTGCTAGGTGGAAAAGACGCTAACCCCGATTCAAATGTCGTTAAGGGTATGTTTCTCCTCAACAATCATTATGCTTTCATACTATTCGATTCGGGTGTAGATAGAAGTTTCGTATCGACTACATTTAGTACTTTGCTTGATATAACCCTCGATACTTTAGACGTTAGCTATGTTGTCAAATTAGTCGATGAGAGAATTTCTAAAACCAATACCATACTTAGAGGTTGTACGTTAGGATTATTAGGTCACCCATTCAATATTGACCTAATGCCGGTAGAACTTAGAAGCTTTGACGCCATCATCGGCATGGATTGTGTAGGTCCAAAGTCTTGGATCTGTTTAGCCTTTTGTAAGACAATAGCTAACTTGAATAAATCCAAATCAACTATATGAGAGACAATAACTATGAATACTATGTGCTAATGCGGAATCTTAACACAAGTACTAAGAAGAACACAATGTAATACTTTTCTATTTGCTATTGATTTCTATTATGGGTTCTATATTGACGAAGAGAGGAAATCGAGAACAGAGTCGCAGGAGAGTGACTTGAGGAGTTGCCACCTGACGGGAGACTTTTCCAAAGGTTTTTGCTAGAAGACTTGCCTGGATTATCGCCTACGCGACAAGTTGAATTTCAAATCGACTTGGTCCCGGTGTCGCACCTGTGGCGTGAGCTCCGTATAGGTTAGCACCGTCAGACCTGCAAGAATTGTCTACTCAGCTACAAGAACTTCTTCTGACAAGGGATCTTATATAGAGACCGAGTGTCCTCACCCTGGGAGCCCCAGTCTGGGTTTGTCAAAAAAGAAAGATGGATCGTTTTCGGATGTGGTACGATTACCGAAGATGAACAAGCTGACTAAGAAGAATCGATATCCACTTTTGAGAATCGATGACCTGTTTGATCAGTTACAAGGATCAAGAGTCTACTCTAAGATCTAACTGAGATCTCGTTATCACCAACTCAGAGTTTGAGAGGAAGACATTCCAAAGACATCGTTTAGGATGATACGCTACAGTCACTATGAGTTTCAAGTGATGCCGTTTGGACTAACCAACGCACCGACAATATTCATGGATCTGATGAATCGGGTGTACAAACCATACTTAGATAAGTTTGTGATCGTTTTTATTAATGACATCTTGATCTACTCCAAGAGCAAAGAAGAGCACGCAGAACACCTTAAGTTAATCCTGGAGTTGCTTAAAAAGGAGGAAATGTACGCCAAGTTTTCAAAGTGTGAATTTTGGCTGTCAAAGATACAATTTCTTGGTCATGTGATTGATAGTGAAGGAATTCACATGGACCCAACTAAGATATATTATATCGAAGGATTAGCATCTCCTAAACTCCGAATAGATTTTCGACAAATTCTAGGTCTTGCTGGCTATTAACCAACGAATTATCAAAGGTTTTCTCAAAAGGAATTGGGATCACCTGAATGTTGAACCTCTCAAGTTTCTGTCTCATGTTGATATTTTGTGAGAGGGAAAAAAGTAAGAAGTCTCATATTTTATTTTGATATGAACCCCAAGCTATTTAGTTTATTTGAATCTCTTATTGTTCAAACATTACCAAAATTGAGAGACCAACATTAGAGGATCTCTATCCTTCTCAGAAATTGCCAAGCCTATGATAAAGCTGACTTAAAAGAATGTGAAGTTTGATTGGAGTGAAAAGGCAGAAGCTGCATTTCAACTGTTAAAGCAGAAGATAGAGTGCAATATTTTGGCTTTACCCGAAGGTTATGAAAACTTCGTGTTTAACTGTGAAGCTTCTCAATAAAAGGAATTGGGCCATAGTTTTTGATGCAAAAGGAGAAGGTCGAAAGCCTTACGCGTCACGCCAACTTAAAATTCCAATGAGAAGTATTAACACACACATTTTGGACTACAGAGCTTGAGTTGTAGTGTTTTACTCTTAAAATGGTAGAGACATTATTTATACGGCACGAAATGCGTTATGTTTACTGATCATAAGAGTTTACAACATATTCTATATCAGAAAGAGTTGAACATGAGACAACGTAGATGGTTGGAGCTGTTAAGCGACTACTACTACGAGATTCGTTATCATCCGAGAAAAGTAAACGTGGTGGCGGATGCCTTAAGCCGAAAGGAACGGAATAAGCCACTACGAGTTTGAGCTTTATTTTTAACGATTGGTCTTAACCTCCCAGTGCAGATCTTAGAAGCTCAGGTTGAGGCGAGAAAGGAGGAGAATTATGAAACAGAAGATCTGTGTGGTATGATTAAGAAGCTAAAGCAACATACGATGGGACAACGGTTATGCATTAATGGGAGAATTGGATACCCTTGTCAAGGTAACTTAATAGAGTTTGATATAAGAATGAAATCACATAAGTCAAAGTATTCGGTACATCCGGATCGAACAAGATGTACCAAGATTTAAAGAAACTGTACTGGTGGCCAAATATGAAAGCAGAAGAATTGGCCATCTATGTACATAAATGTTTACAAGTGCACAAAGTCAAGGCCGAATACCAAAAAACAGTCCGATTTGTGTGGTTCAACATGTGATCCCATAATGGAAGGGGAGACACATTACTATGGATTTTTTGTTACTATGTTGCCAAAGACGTCGTCAGGTCAAGATATAATTTGGTAATTGAGACCCAGACTCACTAAGTCTGCTCATTTTCCTACCAATGAAGGAAACTGACTCAATGGAGGTAATGTGACGAGATAATACTTAAGAAGTAGTACCTCGAGCCATGGAAGTGGCCATTTCGATTATTTCTGATCGAGATAGTAAGTTTACCTCTCATCTCTAGAAATATTTGAATGAAGCCCTAGGTACTCAATTGGATATGAGTACGGCTTACCATCCACAGACTGATGGTCAAAGTGAGAGAACCATCTAAACTTTGGGAGGACCAGATTCTCGTAGCTTTGTTTAATGTGATTTGGGAAAGGATGGGATAGACACCTACCTTTGGTGAAGTTTTCCTACAACAAAAATTATCACACTAGTATCAAGCGCACCGTTTGAAGCTCTTTATAAGACCAAAATGAGCTCGCCTATTTTTTTGTGCTGAGGTTGGAGACGCTCAGCTCACTGTTCTGGAAATTGTTCATAAAACAACTTGAGAAGAGTCATTTTCAGAATAAGAAGCATATTCAAGCTGCACATAAACAGAAGAAGCTACGCCGACTAGGAGACTATAGCACCCCATTAGAGTTTGAGGTTGGAGATAAGTTCATGTTGAAAGTGTCACCGTAGGAAAAAGGGTGATACTTTTTTTCGCAAACGAGGGAAGTTGAACCCTCGCTATATTGGACCTTTCAAAATTCTTGATAAGGTAGGAACACTTGCGTATCGACTTGAACTCCCAGAGCAATTGAGCCGAGTTCATAGCACTTTTCATGTTTCAAATTTGAAGAAGTGTTTCGTAGACGAACCACTAGCTATTCCGTTGGATGAGATCCAGATTGATGACAAGCTCCATTTCATTAAAGAACCAGTTAAAATAATGGACTAAGAAGTTAACCGGCTAAATCAGAGTCGCATTCCAATCGTGAAGATCCGTTGGAATTCGAGACGAGGGCCCGAGTTTACTTGGGAGCGCGAAGACCAAATGAAAAAAAGTACCATCATCTTTTCGTTAACCCTTCGTCCATGTATTAAGCTTTGAGGATAAAGCTCCTTTAACGGGGGAAGAATGTCCACACCCTGACTTCTCAGGTCAATAATTTTTTAAAACTTTTTCCGACGATTAAGCTATTTTTACTTTTATATCGTTACGTTATAAATCCGCAGTTTACAAAGGAATGTTAACCCGCGTAAATCTGAAAAACATCATCGGACGCGTTCTGACTACGGATTTTGATTAATTTAGATATTATATGAGTTATTTTATCTTTTTAAGTGTTTTGTAGTTTACGATCACTCCTGGTATTTATTTTTACGCTTTAACGTTTAAATTGCGTTTTTCGCGTTTTTGATTAAACGAAACCCCGAAAACCCACAATCTTTTTGTGTAAACTTTAGTTATCATCCATCTCGCATTATTAAGTCAAAAATTTCGTTCATCCCTCCCCCTCCCTCAATAAACATAGCATACCACACTCAAATCTAATTCCCATAGAATCTTTTCATTTTAATTTGAAACTATGCATCATAAGTGGGATAGTGACCACCCCCCCCCCCCACGCCCCCCCCCCCCCCCCCCCCCCTTGGACGCCTGTCTTAACCTTACCCATGCACCCAACACCGCTCTTACACAATTTGTCACCTGAATATGAAGGACCACAAAGCACTGACTTAAAACATGGATTTTAAAATAACTAAACTAGAGCCAAAGCAAAAACAATTCAGCATATAATATCAAATTAATCAAAATCGTAGTCAGAAACGCGCCGAATGATTTATTTCAGATTTATACGCGGTTAACTTCCTAGTAAACTGCCGGATTTAAACGTAACGTATAAAAGTAAAAAATAATCGTCGGAAAAGTTTAAAAATATTGACCTGAAGAATTCAGGGTGTGACATTCTTCCCCCGTTAAAGGAGCTTTATCCTCAAAGCTTAATACATGGACGAAGGGTTAACGAAAAGATGATGGTACTTTTTTTCATTGGTCTTCGCAGCTCCCAAGTAAACTCGGGCCCGAGTCGTCTCCGAATTCCAACGATCTTCACGATTGAATGCGACTCTGATTTAGCCGTTACCAACTTAGTCCATATTATTAACTGGTTCTTTAAATGAAGTGGAGCTTGTCATCAATCTTCTGGATCTCATCCAAGCGGAATAAGCTAGTGGTTCGTCTACGACAAACACTCTCAAATTGAAACATGAAATACGTTTAGTTGGCTATGAACTCGACTCAATTTCTCTGGGAGTTCAAGTCGATATGCAAGTGTTCCTACCTTATCAAGAATTTTGAAAGGTCCAATATAGCGAGGGTACAACTTCCCTCGTTTGCCGAAACGTATCACCCTTTTCCACGGTGACACTTTCAACATGAACTTATCTCCAACCTCAAACTCTAATGGCTTACGTCTCCTGTCGGCGTAGCTCTTCTGTTTATCTCGTGCAGCTTGAATATGCTTCTTATTCTGAATGATCTTCTCAGTTGTTTTATGAACAATTTCCAGAACAGTGAGCTGAGCGTCTCCAACCTCAGCCCAACAAATAGGCGATCTACATTTTCGGTCATAAAGAGCTTCAAACGGTGCAGCTTTGATACTCGTGTGATAATTGTTGTTGTAGGAAAACTTCACCAAAGGTAGGTGTCTATCCCATCCTTTCCCAAAATCAATTACACAAGCACGTAGCATGTCCTCCAAAGTTTAGATGGTTCTCTCACTCTGACCATCAGTCTGTGGATGTCAGCCGTACGTCAAATCCAATTGAGTACCTAGAGGCTTTCGTTTAAATATTTCTATGAGATAGAGGTTTAAACTACTATGCTCCGAACAGAAATAATCGAAACTGGCACTCCATGACTCGAGACTACTTCCTTCAAGTATTATTCTCTTCAACTCTCCCCATTGAGTCAGTTTCCTTCATTGGTAAGAAATGAGCAGACTTAGTGAGTCGGTCTACAATTACCCAAATTATATCTTGACCTGACGACGTCTTTGGCAACTTAGTAACAAAATCCATAGTAATGTTCTCCCACTTCCATACTGGGATCACATGTTGAACCAACAAATCGGATGGTTTTTGGTATTCGGCCTTGACTTTGGCACATGTCAAACATTTACTGACATAGATGGCAATCTCTGCTTTCATATTTGGCCACCAGTACAGTTTCTTTAAATCTTGGTACATCTTGTCCGATCTAGGATGTACCGAATACTTTGACTTATGTGATTCATTCATAATCAACTCTCTTAAGTTACCTTGACAAGGTATCCAACTTCTCCCATTTAAGCATAACGTTCCATCAGTATGTTGCTTTAGCTTCTTAATCATACCACACAGATCTTATGTTTCATGATTCTCCTCCTTTCTCGCCTCAACCTGAGCTTCTAAGATCTGCACTGGGAGGTTAAGACCAATCGTTAAAAATAAAGCTCAAACTCGTAGTGGCTTATTCCGTTCCTTTCGGCTTAAGGCATCCGCCACCACGTTTACTTTTCTCGGATGATAACGAATCTCGTAGTCGTAGTCGCTTAACAGCTCCAACCATCTACGTTGTCTCATGTTCAACTCTTTCTGATATAGAATATGTTGTAAACTCTTATGATCAGTAAACATAACGCATTTCGTGCCGTATAAATAATGTCTCTACATTTTAAGAGTAAACACTACAACTCCAAGCTCTAAGTCATGTGTAGTGTAATTCTTCTCATGAATTTTAAGTTGGCGTGACGCGTAGGCTATGACCTTCTCCTTTTGCATCAAAACTATGCCCAATTCTTTATGAGAAGCATCACAGTAAACCACGAAGTTTTCACTACCTTCGGGTAAAGCCAAAATCATTGCACTACATATCTTCTGCTTTAACAGTTGAAATGCAGCTTCTGCCTTTTCACTCCAATCAAACTTCACATTCTTTTAAGTCAGCTTTATCATAGGCTTGGCAATTTCTGAGAAGGATAGAGATCCTCTAATGTTGGTCTCTCATGTTTGGTCATGTTGAACCAATAAGATTCAAATAAACAAAATAGTGGGGTCATACTCAAATAAAATATGAGACTTATTACTTTTTTCCCTCTCACAAATATCAACATGAGAAGAACTTGAGAGAGTTCAACATTAGGTGATCCCAATCCTTCTGAGAAACCTTTGATAAATCGTTGGTAATAGCCAGCAAGACCTAGAAATTGACGAAATCTATGTCGGAGTCTTAGGAGATGCCTAATCCTTGATTAACTCAATCTTAGTTGGGTCCATGGAATTCGATCACTACATCAACATGACCAAGAAATTGCAAAAAAAAATCTTTGACAGCCAAAATTCACACTTTGAAAACTTGGCGTACATTTCCTCCTTTTTAAGCAACTCCAGGATTAACTTAAGGTGTTCTGCGTGCTCTTCTTTGCTCTTGGAGTAGATCAAGATGTCATTAATAAAAACGATCACAAACTTATCTAAGTATGGTTTGCACACCCGATTCATCAGATCCATGAATATTGTCGGTGCGTTGGTTAGTCCAAACGGCATCACTTTGAAACTCATAGTGACTGTACATCATCCTAAACTATGTCTTGGAATGTCTTCCTCTGCAAACTCTATTGTGATAACCAGAACTCAGGTCGATCTTAGAGTAGACTCTTGATCCTTGCAACTGATCAAACAAGTCGTCGATTCTCGAAAGTGGATATCGATTCTTCACAGTTAGCTTGTTCAGCTAACGGTAATCGATACACATCCGAAATCTTTCTTTTTGACAAACAAGACCGGGGCTCCCCAGGGTGAGGAACTCGGTCTTATAAATCCCTTGTCAGAAAGTTCTTGTAGCTGAGTAGACAATTCTTGCTGTTCTGATGGTGCTAATCTATACGGACCACGCACAAGGTGCACACCAGGGACCAAGTCGATTTGAAATTCAACTTGTCGCGTAGGCGGTAATCCAGGCAAGTCTTCTGGAAAAACCTTCGGAAAGTCCCGTACAGTCGGCACGTCCTCAAGTCGCTTCTCTTTTGACTCGTTCTCGATTTCCTTCTTCGTCACTTGTGCCAGAAAAATTGGGCAACCTCTCTCAATATATTTCTGAGTTTTAGTGCACATATAAGCACACTTTGGCTTTTCTCCTTTTGCCGGCTTTAATCACTTGAACTATCAAAACTTCATCTCCATAGGGAATTCGCACGATCTTCTCATCGCAAACGATCACCGCATGATGGTTCCCTAACCAATCCATGCCGATGATGACATCAAAACTACCAAGTTCTACTGGCATTAGGTCAATATTGAATGGGTGGCCTAATAATCCTAACGTACAGCCTCTAAGTATGGTATGAAGTCTCAAAATACACCTGTTAGATAATTCGACCGTGTAGCTAACGTCTAAAGTATCGGGGGTTATATCAAGCAAGGTACTAAAAGTAGTCGACACGAAACTTCTATCGGCGCCCGAATCAAATATCATAGAAGCATAATGGTTATTGAGAAGAAACGTACCCTTAACGACATTGGAATCGGGGTTAGCTTCTCCTCCACCCAGCACATATGCTTTTCCTCTTGCTTCACCAACTCCATTCTTGTTTCCAGTCTTATGTCCATGGTTTTGATCTTTCAGCTTTGGGCAATCACTCCTGTAGTGTCCTTGCCTTCCACACTCAAAACAAGTAAAAACTCTCTGATTCACTACTTGACCTCTCTAGGTAGAAGTAGCGGGATTTGTGACCTTACAATCCCGGGTCAAATGCCTACCTTGTTGTACTTCCCACATCTCACAGTGCAAGGCCCTTCATGATGAAGCTTACACTTGTTACAGAGAGGCAACGGTCCATTATATGGTTTTCTCTCATTGTTGCTAGCCGTATAAGCTCTCGCCACATTCTAACCTCCTATATTGGCCTTTTTGATGGTGACTGCTGTCCCGGTCATGTCTCTCTGATGACCTTCAGTCTTATTTGTTCCAGCATTTTTCACATACATATCCCTTCATCTTTTAGTCCATTAAGTTGTTACCAATTCGAACAGTATCTTGATGTCTTGTAAGTTCAGCGACAATTACATTCCCTTAGATGTTATCTAGGGGTCCTCCAATGAATTTCTCAACCTGATCCTCCTCCTCTAGGACCATCTTGGTGCACATCATAGTCAACTCTTGAAATCTCTGAGTATAAGCAACCAAATCATTGTACTTCACGATCAAATTTGTGACAACCATGACTTAAGCAGGTTGGTCAAACCGTAGTGTTGACCTAAATGTATCTGTTGCAATGTATGGTTATGTGTTTATACGTGTTTATATTTGTTTGTGTGAGATATGTGAAATTGGATAATCAATCCCATTGAGCGTGATCTGTCCACATGGGATTCGATTTGTATTGAATTTGTAGTTTCATTTCGTTCACTTATGGTGACAGGAAATGAATTTTGGTGATTTGAAGCGGTTTCGCGTTAATTGTGTAAGTAATTATACGTATACCTATTTTTATGTTAGTAATTTAAGATAAGTTTAGGTTATAGAGGTTAAATTAAGAGAAATGAGTTATTTGATGGAGAAATTTTATTTTAATCACTTATAGTGATAATGAAATTTATTGGGTATTTTGAGAGAATTGTTTTGGTTAATATGTGGATGTCTAGGTGATGGATTAAAATGGGAAGTATGTTATTTGTGAAAGAAATTAGTTTGTTAAGATATGAGAGTTTTTGGAAGACTTTCTATTTTTAGAAAGTGAATTTGTTAAATGAAAAGTATTTTTGGAAAGTTAATTATTTTTTAAAAAAGTCTAGTAAATTGCGTTTAAGCAAAAAGGTATGTGCAAATAAGCTTAGGTTTTTATAAAAATTTAAGGAAATACAAGTAATTATATAATTAATAAATAAAAGAAAAAAATTAAAAACAAATACATAAAGGCATATTCGGCCGGTTTTAAAAAAAAGGAAAAGGAGTTTTACTTGGAATCAAATTCTAATTAGTTTTTATCTAGGATCTTTTAGGAGGCATATAAATACAAAAATAAAGGATCCCTAGACCCTTTATTGATCGACCGAATTTCCAAGAGAAGAAAAAGAAGAAAATTTTAAGGTTTAAGGTATTTTCTAATCCTTGTTTAATTTTAGTCTTTATTTTAATTAATGTAATCTATGCATGAATGGATTAGAGTTTTAAAACATGTACATTTTGGCTAGGGTTTGGATAGGTTTTATGTTTCTGAAAAATTTTATGGATGTATAGATCAGTATTGAATCAATCTTTTGATTGTTTTCGTGATTGATTAGTCGGTTAGGGTCTAGATCGCTCGAATTAATTGTTTAATTCACTGCAGAATGTTAGGCAGTTTTGTAACAGTCATAACTCAATCATAAATTATCAAATAAACAATTTACAACATACTGTAGATAACCTCAGAGAGTCTACTTTCCATCAAAGTTGGTCTCGTGAGTTTTTATGGTCGGGAAGTGGGTCAAAAGGTCTTTACAAAATCAGTGTATAGAAACTGTGACTAATTCGGTTTGGTTTGATTTTTCTAAAAAAAACTCATACATCTAGTTAGGAGCTCTAAAATCACATGGAAGTTAGTTTATCTATTGTGTGTGACCCCGGAATTTTTGCTAAGTAGGGTTTATGAAGTTAAGTGGGTTATCTAACGTCATACTTTTAGGGGGGGTCAGATTCTGGCCTAATTCTGGACACTTTGGATTAATAAATTTCTAAAGGGTATTTGTAAAAGGGTAATAACTTTAGGAGAGCTAGGAGAGGTTTATAAGACATATATGTAGCATGGTGAATTTTGGTTTGAATTTGAAGTGTTTAAGAGTGGAAGCGTTATAGGAACCGTAAGTGAGTATAAAGATTCTGGCCTTCAACTCCAGAAAATTTAAAGTGTAGTATTGAAGTGTAAATGGTGTATATAAGAGTTGGAAAGGTTTAAAACAAGTATAGGAACTACGAAGAATTCCCTTAGATGATCACTACATATTGAGGTTGACATCATATTGGGTTGAATGCCTAATTGATGGTAGCTTATTGTGTGCTTAATTGTTTAGATTATCCGTGAAGTGTTTGTGAAGCTTTTGTTGGATTCTATTGGGATCAAGCATCAGGAGTGAGTTTCATAGTACCCACTTTTAATTTTTACATTGGGATGGAATGATGCAAATATGTTTTAGATGTGTTATAAATTCCCCCGCTGCGATTATGTGGTTTTACTTGAGGCATGATCATTTATGTGGTTACTTATAGTGATATGCTTAATTTTGGTTATATTGCTGTGTGATTCCGGTTAGAGTGTGAAGTGCTTCTATTCCATTCCAAATCAAATTTGAGGATTGAAATAAGATCCCAATTTTGTATGATTCCGTGGAGGGTATGAATCTACACATATCCCAAATCTAACTAAGGGTTTTGTAATAATACTCCAACTGTGTGATCCGATCGGAGGGTAATGGATTACCCCAGGCTTTGTTATGTGGAATACGTGGGCACATCTGTCTCCGTTGTGATTGATTGTGATTGTATGATAGCCTATGTATAGCTAGCTAAATTGTTCTTCCCATGATATTTATGTTAATCGCAGCAACTGTTTTACTTTTTTTAATGATTGATATTGTGTGTCTTAAACTATGACTCACACCACCATTATGTTGACGTTTTTAAGATCATTTTCAGGTGAGGTTTCATAGGATAATTACAGCTAGAGAAGTGGCTAGAATGACCGGTAGGATTAGCAATGAAAGTTCGCTTCTTGAGTTTTATTTATGTTTCTGTATGAATAAAATCATTGCATGGAATTGTATGGATTATTAATTGCATGTCATTTATTGAAACGAGACCTCTTTCTTATTAATACAGACACCCTTAGTTTTGGGTATTGTATATGGACACTTTGTGTCTTTGCTTTACTTTAGTATTCATTTTAGTAATCTCTATATAGACACCATGTGTTATGATGATATCCATTCTTGTTTACGCCTCGCGTTTCCGCCTTGGCGGTGTGAACAGATTGAGTTATCAGAGCCTCAGGTTTATAGAGAACTATGTTGTTCGAGCCTAGACGATAGCTTTAAGTCTCCTCATATATTACAATTTAGGGCATAAGTGTTTGTGTACGTATATACCGTATGTTCCCGCTACCTAAAAGCTTTAAAATTCTTTCTATTTTGAATTACTACTATATAATATGAAATATATACTTTTTTATTATGGGGATCTAATAGTATATACCCCTTTGTTATTGTTTTAGTCATGTATTCCCCTACCCCTAGGAGATATCATTAGGAGATTGTTTACATCACTGGACTCGCGGAGTTGGGTGACTTTTAAGAGAGAAAAGTCAAACCCAAGCGAGGCCCAACATAAGTTTATTTCATTTTCTACCTCGAAGCGTTGCTATAATCGAGGATTGATTTTATATTTTGGGTCACGATGTGACTTCTGTTTCGTCTGGTCGATTGGGATTTTATGGTTCGTTAGATGGATTATCATGTTTGGGTTATATTTGGATTATTATTAAGTGATATGTGGTAGATGTGTGTTATCATTGAGATGTGTGGTCTTGGAAGTAAGTACGCGTGTGAAAAAGGTGCAATTATAATTATGGTCGCGAACATAATTATAAAGGCAACACACACGTAGACTTGTGACTTTGATTGCATTGATCATTGTTGCTTGTATGTATTATGTAAGGATGTAAGTCTGGATAGTTGTGTAGATGGTAGTGTAGATGTGATGTGAGATCCTGTTGAGGATGGTTGTATGGTTAGAGAATTCTTCTCTTAACCCTTTGAGCAATTATAAAGGATCGAGTTGAGTAGATGGTGAGGTTTCCTTTCATCTATCGGTTGTGGATACATCGGATACCTATTGGTATTGTCATCGCGATTCTTAAGTTGGTTCGTTAGCTCGTTGTTCGTTGAGATATCCAACGCTCGTGTTGGTATTCTAGGGTGTTATCATAGAACTGGTGTTCTATGTTCTCCGTTTACTCCGTTCGGGCGTTTTGATTGGGTTCCCCTTGTCTAAGGTGGCGTTACTCTTCTGGTTTCGGTTCTATGACAGTTTGTAGGATGAGTTTTATGGTTTGTTTGGTTTGCCAAGAGTTCCTGTCTGTGTTCGTTTTCATGTAAATTAAAATTTTGGTATTGGAATCCTTATGTGTTTTGGGAGTTCTATTTTGCTATCTGATGTCTCTTGTTGCGAGTCATAATTCTTTTCAAAGTAATTAGTTGTAGTTCGTCATCATATCGTTTAGGTGTTAAAAATTCTTTCGATAATAAATTTTAAATAAATAAATTGCAAACATTTGTGTTAACAACTCGTTTGATTTCTTTTATAAAATCATATTAAAATAATTTTATGAAAATTTTATTTTAAATTTATTTTTACAAATAAAATTATTGGCATTTATTAACTAAGGTGATTCTATGTTTTAAACATGATTCGGTATAAAGGTTATGAGGGAAGTTTCCTTAGGTAAAAAGTCGGTTTTGGAACAAAGGTTCTTAATCTTTTAATTAATGGGTCGTGGTACGTGGTATTGTTCATTGGGTGTTTCTAGCATCGTTGATGTGTTTGTTAGGTCTGAGGTTCGTTCGTTATGTCGATGTTGATATTCGGTTGTTTCTTCTTTTGGGATTGTGTGATTTTTGGGTCCATACCAATTGGTGCATTGAGGTTTGGTATTTCTTCATGTGTGGTTTTAGAGTTGATGTAGGTCAGATTTCTGAGTGTGTGCGATTAAATTGTAGCGAAGGAATAGAATAGACATTGCGATTCCAAGTTAGATTTGAGACATTCTCGTCTTTCACTTGTACCTCTTAGTTATCGGGAGCGTTGATGTAAGCAGTATGAGAGAATTGGGGGTTTGTTTGAGGCATAAGGCTGGGTATGACATGCACAGAAAGGTAGTTTTAAATACTTAGTGAGCTAAAAAGTGTTTTAACGGTTGTGAGGAAACGACACTAAAGACGGATGCGAGGTGGTAGGAGTACAAAGCATATGAGTCAAAATTTTTAGTGATACTTTAGTAGTATGTGAGCTTCTCAAAGTGTTTCTCAGGATTTAGTGGGTTTTACCCCTCGTCGTAGAATAGGATTTCGTATGGAATTAGTACAAGGAGCGACGCCGATTTGCGAAGGCTCGTGTCGTTTGACGTCTTTAGAAAGGCAAGAGGTCTGGAATGATTGCAGGAGTTGCAAGGTGAGGGTTGGTTCGAATGGTAACTTGTTGTGGGAAGCGTCTGTATTGCTTGGTAGGAAGTAAGGTGGGTAGTTTGAAATGTGCATAGATTATCTCGAGAAGAGTGAGATAGAAAATTCGTATGTGATGTCACCAATAGAGGGTGCACGAGGATGACGTAGCTAAGACTGTTTTTAGGATGCGTAATGGACACGTTGAAGTTACGGCTATGCCTTTTGGGTTAACCAATGCACCAGCGGTTTTCATGGAGTTAATGAGCCGGGTGTGCATGGCCGTATATAGACAAGCCAGTTAACGTATATATACAAATGATATTTTAAACCGACTCGAAGTCTAAGGAGGAGTACGAGTCGCACGTGAAGATGATCGTGGAGTCACTGAAGGAAGAGAAGATGTACGTGAAGTTTTCCAACAACGTAGAAGCGATGCATAGAGAGGAAAGCTATTAGGTGTGGTAAAGTAAACATTGGGTAATGAGCGATACTTGGCATTACCGGGAGGAGCAGACGATTTTGTAGTATTTATGACGCACAAATTAAGGATTTGGAAGCATGTTGGGAAAAAAGGAGAAGGGATTGCTTTGTACGTCGTGGACATTGAAGGTTTCGTATGAAGGTTTCTGACAAAGTGGGAGGTTTTGCCATATAATGCTTAAGGGCATTAATGTGAACGAGACATGCAGAGTAATTATCCGGATCATGAATGTCTCAACACACTTTTAATCGAAAGGAATTAAACATGAGGCAAAGTGATGGATGGATGTATTTAGTGAGTTTGATTTCGAGGCCAAAACTACCATTTGGGAAGCAAATGTAGTGTTGTAATGTGGATTAGGAAGAAGGGTGAAGCATGAATGAGTTCGAGCTTGATTTACGACAATCGATCTAGGTTTGAGAAAAGAATGTTGGTAGGGTATAAGATAAGATGTCCAAAGCAAAGAACGCGCCAACATACGACTGTTTGCGTGGCTTGGGCCAAGAGTGTGAAAAGATGGGTGGAGTGGTTCATATTGGTTTAGACAAGGTTTGGACTCATTTGGAGAGATGTAAAGGACCTTGGCTATTGATGAGGCGGTTATGACAAAGTATTCTAATCCTTCCTGTGAGGGGACTTACGGTGTATGTGTGGTTTTAGCGTAACTTAATCGATGGTTGTGTATCACGGGTCTTCGGATTGTTGCTACAACTGTGTTACTCGAGTAGAAGTGTAAAAAAAATAACTACGGTCTTTGTTATTGCCTAAGTTACCAGGTTTGAGTAGTGGATCGATGCGATTGGGTGTAGTTACATGGACTGAATCACGCTCACCCATTCTAGCTATGCTTAGGACAGTATGGATGTGCTTCATTTAAACATAGTATGGAAAGGATTGTAGGTACGTTTTATGGGCGTATTGGAGAGTGTTAGGTAGGGGGTAAGTTGAATGGATCGAATTTGGTGCTTGAAACAACCAACAAGATAACGGTAATACAGGAAAGGCTTGAGGCAGCCAAATTATCGAAATAGTTACCTTGGTAGTAGTAAGAAACTTTTAAATTAACGCTGGTAGGTTATGGGTGGTTGAAGGTCTCACCTTGGAGAGGTGTAGTATGTTTGGAAAGAAAGACAAGTTAGAACTGAGTTATGTAGGACCATTTGAGATCCTTGGATGGATTGGGCCTATAGTTCGGTTGAGAATTCTAGTTTTGTCTTCGTGGGCCGAGAGTTCGGAAACTGGATGGGAGGTGCATTGAAAGTTTGAGTAAACTGAAATTGCAGGATTCTTTAGATACGTTGGCTTTGTAACATCTTATATCTAAGTTCAAGACAGTTTTGTTGATGAGTTGCGTGATACAGATATAAAACATGTTGTTACACAACTTAAGGTTTCTAAGGAATTTCCTCGAGGACGGGCGAGGCTCATGTGGATTTGGTGTTTTCTTTTTTGTTTGGGGTTGTTGTGTTGCTAATTTCACCCTTGTGGGGGTAAGCAAAGTCACTAGCAGTTGGATTCGGATTGTAGAAGTTGGATAAGATTAAGGTTGACAAGACTCTTTGTTTTGTCAAGGAACATTGAGATGTTGTGGTCGAGAGGTCAATGAGTAAAAAGATATAGTATGATTGCATTAGTAAAAGTTATTGGGATTCGAAGCGTGGTCCTGAGCTTACTTGGGAACGCAAGGATCAAATGAGGTCAAGGGAGTTAAAGCGTAATGGGAATGTTATGGTTGTAAATTGTTGGAATTCAAAGTGTAACTTTGAGTTACATGGGGTATAGGTGGAATCTTGAAAGATAAGATCTCGATTAATTATTTGGTAAATGACTAGAGTTGAAACCTTCTAGTTCAAAATCTTCGGGACGAGATTCTAAAGGAAGGGGATTATTGTGACATCCATGACTTGAGAAGTTAGTCATAACGTTAGTGTTGACTTAGGAGCCCTGTTGTAATGTATGGTTTAGGTGATTTGATGTGTTCATATGTGTTTATATCGTGGTTTCATGTGTTTTGGTAATCAACTATTGGAGTGTGTCATCTCAATGAGTGATTGATGGTGATAAAGTTGTTTGGTTCATTTGTTCACTTTTGAGTGACAGAAATGATTATTAAGACTTATTGAGCATTTCGAGTTTAAATGTGTAATTATTTATGACTATAGTATTTTTGTGTTAGTACTTTAAGATACGTTTAGGTTTGGGGGTTAAGTTAAAAGAGCATGAGTTATTTGATGGAGATGATTTCTATTTTAATCAATAATGTGATATGGAATGATTGGGTATTTTAAGAATTGTTTTGGTTAATATGTGGATGCCTAGGTGATGAATTAAAATGAGAAGCGTGTCATTTGTGAAAGAAATGAGTTGTTAAAATAAGAGAGTTTTTGGTAAACTTTCCATATATAGAAAGTGAATTTGGGAAATGAAAAGTTATTTTTAGAAAGTAGTTTTCAAGCAAAATGGTTTACCAAATTAGCTTAGGTTTTTATAAAACTTAAGGTATTGAAGGTAATTAATTAATAAAAAAAATATTTTTTTAGGCATGAATAGTAAATACAAAAATTAGAAAAGAAAGAAAAAAAAAGAAAAGAGTTTTAGTTGAACTCAAATTGTAATTAGGTTTATCTAGGGATTTCCTTGTGGCCTATAAATACAAAACATAAAATCCCTAAGCCCCATTTTTGTTGGCCGATTTCTACAAGAGAGGAAGAAGAAAATTTTTAGGGTTTTCTTTTAAGGTAATTTCTAATCTTTGTGTAATTCTAGTTAATTAATTTTCAATTATTGTAATCTAAGTATGATGGATTAGGCTATAGAATAGAGTTTATAACTTAGGGTTTATAAATTTAGGGTTTTTATTTTCTGGAGTTTATAGTTTATTGATGATTGGTGGTGATCATTAGTTTAATGGTTTACTTGTTGCTTGGATCATGCGTTCAGTGTGGTTTATGTTCGCCTAATTAATTGTTTTATTCACTGCAGAAGTTAGGCAAGTTTTGTAAAGAGATACTCAATCATAAATTATCAAATAAATAATTTACAACATACTGGAGATAACCTCAGAGAGTCTACTTTCCAGAAAAGTTGGCCTCGTAAGTTTTTATGGTCGGGAAGTGGGTCAAAAGGGCGTTACAAAATCAGTGTGTAAAACAGTGACGAATTTCAGTTTTGGTTTTGATTTTTCTAAAAATACTTAGACATCTAGTTAGAAGCTAAAAATCACGTGGAAGTTAGTTTATATATTGTGTGTGACCCCTGAATTTTTTCTAAGCATGAAAGGAGGTCTAAAGTGGTCAGCTAGTGCCATACTTTTAGAAGGTCAGATTCTGGACGAATTTTGAACACCTTGGATTAATGAATTTCAAAAGGGTATTTGTAAAAGGGTGATGGTTTTGGGAGAGCTATGAGAGGTTCATAGGACTATCTATTGTAGCATGGTGATTTTGGTGTGAAATATGGGAAGTGGTTAAGTGGTGCGTTTAGGACGCGTAAGTGGGTATAAAAATCTGCGCAAAACCAGAAAATATAAAGTGTATCATTGAAGTGTAAATAGCATATGTAGGAGTTAGAAAAGGTTTAAATCAAGTATAGAGCTATGGTAGATAGCTTAGATATCCATCATAGTTGAGGAAATGTTTTGAATTGCTGTGATTATGTGTTCTTGATGTTTTGTTGTGGACATTATGTCGATTGCATATGGCATGTGTTGCATGATATTGTGTTGTGTTGTGGATCATTAATGGGTTGGGGTATCATCTAGGTATCGTTAATTTGGGATTGATAAACCAGTGAATTGGTATGGGTTCAGGGCCTAAATATAATGCTTCAGCTGGTAGACTTTTAGGTGCTTAAGTGACGTATGTGGGATCGAGGGGGGTAAGCCTAACCCAGTATATGCATGGTTGGTTTGATTATGGTGATATGGTTAATGCATTGTTCACGAATAAGTTCATATTTTGCATAATTGTCCTATATTGTTTTGTTTAATCACAGTAATTGGATTTAATGATTGAATTTGTGTCCTAAAACCTATGACTCTCAACCCAACCATTGTATGCGTTTTTAAGCATCATTTTCAGGTGTGACAGTCATATGAGGGAATTTAAGATAGTGGAAGAAGTGGTAGAGAAAGAGAGCTTAGAATCTTGAAGTTTTATGAGGAGTTTAGATTGTAATGGATATATGTTGCATGTGCTCTTATTGACAAGAACTTCTTATATCAATAATACGCCTTTTATGTTTTGTTAGTTGATGGGTCATTGTTATATGACCACTTTGTGTCTATACTTTACTTTATTGTATGCATTTTAGTATTCTCTATATAGACGCCATTGTGTTGTGATGATATCCATTCTCGTTATGCCTCGCGTTTCTGCCTTGGCGGGGTGTGACACTTCCTAACTTCAACATCCTCAAGATGTTTACCTGAAAATGATGCTTAAAATGTCAACACAAAGGTTGTTGAGAGTCATAGGTTTAAAACTCGAAAATCAAAGCTTATAAACAATTATTATGATTAATGCAAACATGACAAGACAATTATTGTACTATCATACAAGCTAACATGCAAATGTAACCTTAATGAGCATGGGAACGGAACGTGTCCCTCGATCCAACAAGTATCAACACTCAGGTAGGAATGTTACCCCTGATCCATTAAAAACATCACTTCACATGGGTAGGAACGTTACCCTTGATCCAATATCACAAAAATGGGTAGGAACGTTACCCCGATCCAAATACACATAAGCATTTAGCACGTAACATACAATAGCCAAGTAAAGTTGGTATGTGCTTAATTACACATACCATTTTCCATTCTAAACAGACTTAAACGACTAAAAACGTACCAAAAATACTTTGTATTTGTATGTTTTGCTTTTGTATTGTGCAGGATACGGGTATTCAAGAAAAGGAACAAAAAGCTAAAATCAACAAAGCCAAGCACGGAAAGGATAGGGCCAAGTCAAGTCGAAGTCTAAAGTCATCCGTATGAAGAAAATACAACTTGAGGGGCTAAAACTGCCAAGCCTAAAGTTGTATTACAAAAGATTAAAAAGACAAGGGTCAAAGTTGCCAACCGGGTAGAGATTGCATTCAAGTTTTACAACTTGAGGGGACCAAACTGCCAACTTGCCCTAAAGCCATCTTTCCCGCCCCAAAAACCCAGTTACAACTGGTATGTCGCCCCATACCTTCTCCCCTGCAAAACCACTTCTCACCCTAGCCAAAATCATTTCATCCACCCTACTACCTCCCCCTCAGTTGTATAAAAGCCATGTTGGCAATCCCTCACCTTTCCCAAAGTATCTTCAATGGCTGAGATGCTCTCTAAAGAAGCACAAATGAAATCAAAGGCTGGGATTTGCTTTTGATTCACCTCACACAACAAGCACACTTCGTTTTTGCTCTCCACCTCTACAAAGAAGTCCAAGCTGCAAGTCCAAGACTTCGGCTATAAATAGAGTTTTTTGTAAGCCTTTGAGGCACCTAGTCTTAGTTTTTAACTAGTTAATTTTTAATATAACTTAGCTTGTTTTTAATCATTTAAAGCTTTTGCTTTCAGCTTTGTAACATTTCTAAGTTTTAATGCAAGTTTGAAGTTTTTAAGTCAATTTACAATACAAGTGTTAAGTTTCTTAATCTTATTGTTTTGTATTTGCTCTTTCAAAACTTAACATACATGTCCTTTCTTTTCGCTTAGATGAGCTTTCAATTCACTTAATTCAACAACTGAGAAAAAATTGGGCATTTTGATTTAAAACACGTTGTCCTTGTTTAAAAATTTCTTGATTTAAGTTTTGAGAATTCAGCTTCCATAGTGATGCAATATTTTTCAAGATTTGTAAAACATTGCAAAGTTCTATCATAAGTTTCCTTATCAACAAAATCCTTTTCTGACAACCAGTTCTCAAGTTCGAGACACTTCTGACATTCAGGCATAGATTCACCACTGGCATTCCAAACAAATTCAACAACAGTTTGTACAATATCCTTATCAATGCTTGTTCCAAGAATCTCTCATTTTCACCCAAAACTTTGATTCATTTTAACTACTAAAGTTTGGACTCCAACGATGTTGTTCGACACAAAAGCCTGTTCCATTTGATAAAGGACATTTTGACATCAGCAATGCTCTTCAACAAGTATGTTTGAAGTAATTGAAGATACTTTTAAATTCATTTATAAACGAATATTCATCTCGAACACACGCCTTTGTATGTTCATACCCCCACGGCCTCATTGTCATTTTTGAACTCAAAATAGCTGTGGCAGTTTCTTTTCTTGACAACCTGATCAAAGCCAGTAAATGACCTTTAAGCTTTTTCAAGCTAGTATTCACCATACCATACTTGTAGAAGTTCTTTTGGAACCTCACTAATGACGGTTTGGCAGAATTGAATGGGTCTAAAGGTGGACCGAAGACCCTCTTTCCAATAGGCATGTTCAGAATAATAAATCAGTTTTCGAACAAATCATTGTATCATCGTTATAAAGAAATCATAATTAAAGGGTTTCGTGTTGATTTTATATTTCACAAACAATGGATCTGTTCTTTCAGAAGATTTTTTGAACGACTCTTTACACTTAGCTCTAATGTTTTCAATCAGAATCAGGGACATCCATACCGGTTTTGGCTTTGACTAAAACATAAACCCACACAAAAATCCGAGCTTTCTTCATACAGAGAGGTTTTTCAAAACCAAGAGCTTGTTTCGAGGAATAATCATAACAAATTTTGGAGTTAGTCAGCATACGAACAGTTTGCGCAGATTGACCTCTTTTGAAAATGATGTTGTCAAGTTGCTTAATTGGCACGAGTCCTGAACTGAGTGATACAGGAGTCATTTCATGAAGCGCGGGTCCTGAACTGCTGTGTTCAGAAGCCATTTTCATTAAAGAATCCTTTTCTTGCCCTTGTTTGAAAAGATTTTGCTTAAGATGTGCAATCTCTGCAGACTGTTCATTTGGACCTGAAAAACTGTTTTCAACATTTTGTTTTTCTTTCAACTCTTTAACCTCTTCTTTATATCTGTCAAGCTCGGTAGTCAAAGCTTTATTGACAGAGTTGCAATGCGTCACTTGGGTAGTTATTTGGTCAAACATAGACAATATCAGGACATCTTGTTGAGCAGAAGAGTTAGAATTCTGAACAGTTTCCTGTTGTGTTTCACTCAGATACTGAGAATAAGGAATGATATTGCTATCACTGATTATATCAGTTTCTGACTGACTCACATCATTAGACTGTTCAGAAGACGTCATGATCTGCTCACTTTGATGGAATAAGTCATAGTTCAGATTATCTTGATTGTGTACCTCAGTGAGTGCATCTGATCCATTCCTTGAGAGATTGGCCATGAGAGCAATTTTGGCTGAATTGAGTTCATCACAATCAGAGTCATATGCATCCAGATCATCGGCTTGATAAGCAGCATTGTGAGTGATGACTGTCTGAGAGGTTTGAACATCAGGGAGTCCTGGATCTGCCAAGAATGCTATCTCTTCCTCTGTTAAAGCTTGTCCACCTGCTTGAGCTTGAACCAACAACACTTTATCGTTAAACCATGTGTCATCCCTTTTCCTCTTGGGCTTTGTGCATTGCTTGGCAATATGACCCTCCCCTTTGCAATTGTAACAAATAACAGTCCGTGGTTTTCCCGTGTTGCTACCACTTGCACCAGATGTGTATTTTCTTGTTGTTCCAGCAGCATAAGAAGTGTGTCTCCCCTGTACAGGTTGCACCGTCACTTTTCCATCATAGATGGTAGCTTGTTGACGAGGGTTTGACGAAGTCCTTAGCTGGTTGTTGGTGGTAGGATACCGAGATGTGACAACAGCAGTCAAGAATGACATCATGTGATTAATTGCATCAATCGGATCATCCCCCTTCTGGAACACTGGAACAACTAGGCTGGAGTCTGGTTGGGAAAACTCAGGTTGTTGCTGCTGATAGGTTGTGGGAGCATATTCCAACTGTGGGATTGATGGTTGTTGAGAATAAACGTTGTGGTGAACGGTGGATTGATACTCATTTGTTGGATAAGTAGTTGAAAGAGGTGTTGATTGATGTTGATAAGGTGTAACGAACTGTGAAGTCTGATATGGTGAAATCTGATGTTGAGACAGAGACTGTGGGTGATGGTGTAGATGAGATTGATAAGCAGGCTGAGTTAATTGGTGAGATGCAACTAAAGCAAGAGGATCAGGGTTGCGTTCATGCATCAATCGAACTTCAATTGCATGTCGTTCATGTTGTTGCAGATGAGCATGAAGTTGATCAACGTTGGTAGTGTGCAAATCTTTAACCAGTTTAACATCAGTGACAAATTTGCTCCATTCATCAGGAAGAGTGTTTAAGAACTTGGTGTTCACTTGAAACTGCTCCAAAGGCATCTTGTAAATGTTCATATCATTGAGTAACAGAGTGAACCTCAAGTAATACTCATGCAGCGTCTCTCCTCTCTTGTAAGTGAACTTATCAAATTCATCAAATACTCAACTAGTATTACTAACCCTATAGGAACAATAAAAATGAAAACTTTAAGGTTTTTAAGCCAAAAAAAATTTAATCACTGATTTGTTCTTTGTAAAGGTTTTGAATACAAATCAAACACGAAAATCTAAACACACCACTCTATGGCTCTGATACCAATTGTAGAATACTAGTAATCTAATGAATCAACCAAGAACAATAAGTGAGATGTGGGTTGGATTATTAGAGCCTCTGGTTTACTCCCATCTCTCAGTGATTGAAGGCCATACAGTGTCCTTTTTCAACCAGTAAACAAGAATCAAAACTTCCATGTGGGTCTATCATCATATACAAGTAACCATTATGCTTTTCCATGAATCAATATAAGTGTTTTCAAGCATCGGTGGTTTTGTTAGTCCTCCATCCAGAAAGAAGTGACTTATCAGCAAGACTCGTCATTGTGGTATCAAAAAGATTTACATTGATTTAATCGGTTGGAAGAAAAGAAATTGTGTGTTGGTAACGTGATTGTTGAGTCTTGAATGAAACTAACACGGGATATTACAATTCTAGACAATCGGAAAACAAGTGTTGTTTCAACGGGATTTACAAAGACCCCCCCCCCCCCCAAAAAAGTCAAAGAGAAGAACCAGTATTATATAAAAGAAATGAGTTTGTTAAGTTTAAATTTAATTTGGTTTCACTAGTTCGGTTGACAAAAAATTAACTGGTTCGGTCCTATCTAGTTCGATTGTCACTGGTTCGGTCCTAGCTAGTTCGGTTCCCAAAGAAAATAGCTCGTTCGGTTCCCAAATGAGAATAGCTAGTTCGGTTCCCAAAGTAAACAACTCGTTCGGTTCTGCTAGTTCGGTTGTCACAAGATAACCTCGTCGTTATGTTTTGTTCGATCCAACAAAAGCGACCATTTCGGTCAACTTAGGATTACTCGTTCTGTTTTCAACTGGAGAGACACCGTTCGGTCGCAACTATAGTAATCTAGTTCGGAGTTTCTCTAGTTCGGAATCTACTTCGGTTCTTCTCGTTCGGAATTCCAACACAAGTATCCTGTTCGGTGAAATGCCAACTACTACGAAACTCAAAATTCAAGAACCTCAAAAAGACACAAATTTTAATGGTTTTGTTTAGCAAAAATTCTTGTACAACTAGTGTTACTAACCCTATAGGAACAATAAAAATGAAAACTTTAAGGTTTTTAAGCCAAAAAAATTTGAATCACTATTTTGCTCTTTGTAAAGGTTTTTGAACACAAATCAAACACAAAAACTAAACACACCACTCCATGGCTCTGATACCAATTGTAGGATTCAAGTATTAAATCTTAGATCAAACCAAGAACAAGAGTGAGATGTGGGTTGTGATGTTAGAGAGAGATTGGATGGAAAATGGATGAATTGTATAAAGATGGAATATGGAAAAATGGAACAACCAACCCTCTCCAAGGCTAGGAGAGGGGCTTATATACTACATGGAGGCCGGCCATGGGCTATGATGGGCCTCCCATGGGCCTTGGACCGGACTAGATTACTAATCTAATCATTACACTAACTACGAGCTAAGACCTGTTACAACTTGGAAGTGACCGACACTTTTTGTGTTTTTTCTTATTATTTAATTATCATACGTGTATAAAAATGTAAAGAAATATATATATATAAACAGATAAAGGACTAACGGTGCAAGAAAAAAAACATATTTTTCAGAAAAGAAAAAGATAATTAGAAAAAAAATTATATAAAAACGGATAAAGGACTAACATGTATAAGAAAATTTAAAAAATAATTAGAAAAGAAAAAGAAAACATATTTTTGAGTTAATTACAAACGATCGTTAGTCAAAAGGACTAACGGTGCAATAGATGACTCTAAAGCGTATGATAATGAATCAGAATTTAAAAGTTGGATGAGTATTGTGGTACTTTTTTGGGTCCGTGTCTGATAATGGCTCAAATGAGAAAGTACGTTGCTATTAAGTGCCATTAACCCCACAAGAAACCCTGATATTCAAGCACGAACTTTGCAATGGAACTTTGGTCTATGTAATTGTCACCAGACTATCTAGTCAAAGCTAACTTTATAAAGATACACTAGTGATTCCAACTGTTGGCATTGTGTGTTCATGAGAAACATACAAACTTATATTAGTTACTGTTTGTGAGACCTAAGGGTTATACACACATATAACATGAGACTCCTGAAATATGTATATGCATATATTCGGTATGTGTGTATATGCGTATAATGAATTGTTCAGTTAAGTACGTTAAATTGGATAGTTTATTTGTTGGGCTCAATTAAGTATTATATTTAATTAAGACTACAAGTAAAATAACCAATTAGATATATTGGGTTGGACCAAAAGCCCGGGTTGGGCCTGTGAAGCCCACGACTGGCAGATCCCCCTTTGGGGTGGTTTGGTTGTTTTGGTTTGACTTGTTGGGTACGTTATCTTAATATGATTAAGATAGTTATAAAGGTTTAGTATATAAAAATTTATATATATATATATATATATATATATTAGTTATGTTTCCTTATTTCTACCTATATAAGGGGCAAGACATGAAATATCTCATGATAACTAGACCAATTGACTAAGCAACTTAATGCTAACTGGAATGCTGACTCAAAGGGTATTTTCGAAACAAAAATCTGACTAGACAATACTACATGTAAAATGAGGGGTATAATTTTCTATTTGTTTATTCCTTCAATGCCTGCTAAAATTTCTCACAAACAGCTCATGTCACTCGATACACAGTTACATCCGAGCATATCTCTCTCATTTTTTAAAATCCATTCCAAAATTATCATCTTCATTCACTATGTTCATATTTGATTTTGAAAATCATATCAAGAAAATCACGGCTTATTTCCACCCATAACACCAAAGGCATGATCTTGATTGAATTTGCTAGGGTTGTTATAACAAAACTGAATTTTTAATCGCAAGGTTTGTTGAATTTCTTACTCCAGTTTGAATTACTATATGCATGTGGTTGATTGATTTCTAATATTTCGTTTCATCCAATCAAGATCACAGGAAATCAGATGCTCAATCCTAACAAAATGAGAAAAAGATGATCCACAATGTGAGGAGCAACCAAAGACCAGTGACACATATGATTTTTCCCAAGCAACGTTGAAGGTAATTACGTGTTCTTATTATGTGGTTTATTATTATGATTAATTGAATTGAGTATAATCTTTTTATTTTGTTTTTCTTGATCATTTAAAGCATGATTTATAGAGGTTGTCTTTTATTGTTTTCTCAGGTGTTCATGAAACTAATTGTTTCGGTAGTGTGAGAGTTTGATTGAATTATTTTTGTTTATAAAGGTAGGGATTCTAATCTTTTAAAATCTAGATGAATCTGGAATTGGATCGAATTTTGATTAATATATGTTTCAGGGAAGTGTATAGATGGTTATTAGTATGTGATGATTTCACCTTCAAGTTCCCAGCAAAGTGATAATTTCATTTGTAAAGGTATGGATCTTCACCTATCTCCCTCTAAATATATATAAAGGAGAAAATAGACCGCCAATTGTTTGATGAAATGCCTAAAAGGATTATATGTGATACAATTAGTTGGCTAATTGTAGGAAAACCATGAATTCATTTGGTTGTGTATGTGATGCTTTTATTTGTTCTTTTAGGAAGCTATGTCTTTGAGAATTAAGTGTTCGATTAGATTAGATTAGCAGGTTGAGTAAGCAACTCCCAATCTGCATATTGAACCTTAAAACAGGCATATAAGTATTTGGTTCATTTGGATTTAAATAGTCGTAGGTTTGATCCCAAAAATCGGTACTTTGTGTGACTTTCGGTCTTTGACTTGGTCCTCTTTTATGCAAATTATTTTTCATTTTTTAGCCAACTTTAGCCGAGGTAAAGCAAAACTTTAAAGTGGACTACTTTTGTCATTTGGTGTTCAGCTATTTCACAGCTTACAAGACCTGCTGAAATAAGGAATTGTAAAACTTTAGAACAACTTATGGCTTATTTAAGTCCATAAGGGTCAGCTAGATAAGCTTATAAATGAAACAAGTTGGCTTATAAGGCGCAACAAGTTTGCTTATAAGCCCCAACAAGTTTTCTATACTATCTTTAACATAGGACTGTTTTCTGGTTTGCAGGGTCCTCCGAACTTGTAAGACCACAAGCATATTAATTAAATGGTACATGAACTACTAGGACTAAATTACAAGGAGACTGTTTTAGAGCTAAATGCATCAGATGACAAGTCTACGAACTCCTACTTGAGTTTTTACCTCTTAATCTGCAAATGTCGCTATATGTGGGAATCTCATCTTTGTTTGTTTTCTTTCCAGAGGTAATGATGTCGTGAGAAACAAAATTAGGATGTTTGCGCAGAAAGACATTACTTTACCTCCTGGAAGGCACAATAATTATGTTGGATGAAGCTAACAGGTGATAACAACCATCTTTTTCATTTGGGACTGTTTTTTCCTTATATAGGATCATTTCACATAAAACCAAATATATCTGATATCTCTTTTCTTATACCATTTCTTATCTCTTTTCTTAAATAAAAAAGTTTTTGAATGTCATTACCCCCCATATATGACGTCATATTCTGACGTCATAAACACACCTGGCACATTTACTTCATCGACTATTTCTCCCTGCTAATTATAATTTGCTGCAGAAACAATTGGCAGAAGGTAACTTTATAAATTAGTAGATAACTTTTCATTTTAGTAAGTTTTCTTTCTAACATTTTGTGTGTCACACGTTTGGCCAATATTAAAACCTAGATTTACATCTTTATTAGAGGATACTGTTGTTTTCGATGTTCTGCCACATTCGAATGGAGATAAAGAAGATCATGTATTTATGACAAAAGAAGTAAAGGAAAGGAACCCTATGTCATTTTTAATTGCTTTAGTATAATACCTGTTCAGACCTATTATCCAACCTCCCAATATGCTATGTCCATGTATTCGCTCTTATATGTGGTTTTACGTGAACTATTATGTGGTTTTAGGTTAAGTGAACCACAAGATTAGTGCTTATAGGGGCTGTTTGGGATTGTGTGTTAGACTAACAAACTTCATGGGCTGTGACTTTGGGATATATTATTAAACTAAGCAAAGGGGTTGTTTGGACTTGCTTATTCGAATAACAATTTTTACGGGCTGTTTGGGTTTGGTATTATTTATTAGAATAACTCCTTATATGGGTTGCTTGGTATTAGTGTTTGGTGTTACTTATTAGAATAACAGGAGGTGGCAATTTACAGATTATTCATTACGAAGTTGAGATAGATGCATTAAGGAGTTGAGGTGGCAATTGATTTTCCAGTTTTTTCAAATTAATAATGGGGCTGCTAAGATAGATGCATCAATCATGGACACTAACAACAAAGATGGGAAAAGAAGAAGGTTCCTCTTAATTCAACGTATGCCTCGCTCTATTCTTGTATTGCTCAGTTACCACCTATCCGTATTTGCTCAATGGTGATTGTGTTTTATTACCAGCTTTTAGTGTGGCTTTTGACGATTTTTCCTTTTGCTTGAGTTTTGAATGCAATTTTAGTTTTATATGTATGCATGTAATACATGTGCAGTTTAGTCTAAAAGTTTAAATATCCTTCTACACTTAAATAATATTGAACTTAAGTGTCCTTTCTTAGTAGTCATCTGCAGTATGATTTCAAGTTCTACGTCAAGTCAAATATTCTTAGTTACCAAAACATGTATGTTTATCACTTATTTTAATATGTCACTGGAAATTAAATATTTGCGCATTGTTTGTAGGCTGCTTATATTGACACTATTATGTTGGCAGTCGTAGAGAAAGAATAACTTGGTTTCTGAAAGTTGTAGTTTGTCAACATAAACAAACTTTGTTATATGTTTTATCGTTTTAATATAAGAAATTCTATTTCCTCTTACTAGTTCCTCCTACTTTTATTCCTACTCACAGGATCCTTACAAGTGTCAGAATGAACGGTTTGGATGCAGAAAGATAATAAGTGGAGAAAATATATAATATTATTATGTGTATGAGGATATGTAGGAATGCAATGTAAGAGGATATAGCAAAGCTCTTTTAATATATATTATGTTATATGTTTTATAATTTTTCTTTCATTCTTCTACATTTTCTTTTCATGAAGCTAGCTCGCCCATCCGGGCGGGCTATGAAACTAGTTTATACCTATATAAGGGGCAAGTAATGAAATAGTGCATGATGACTAGGCTGCTGACATGGCTGTTTTAATGCTGACTGAAATGCTGACTCAAAGGCCATTTTCGTCCCAAACTTCCAGCTATGAGATATGTGTGTAAAATAAGGGGTATAATTTTCCAATGTTTTCTTCCTTCAAAACCTGCTACAATTTCTCCAAAACATTCAATGTATAGTTACCTTTTGAGAGCAAATCTCTCTCATTTTTGAAAATCACTTTCAAAATTATTATCTTCATCTCAAGAAAATCACGGGTGATTTAAAAAACATAATATTATCCCAAAATATTCACATTAACCGTAATTCTTCACGGCAACAACAACCGATCACGACAAAAAAAATCCTAATTCACACCAAATCACGGCAACAACAACCCTAATTATGAAAATTTATTCAATTGATTTATCTTTGATTCCAGTTACCATGGGTTTATGAATTCGTAAAGTGTTCGATTTTTTGTAAACTTTGAAATCATAGGATTGAATCACTAAAATAAGGTGATTTATTGATTCAATCATTTCATTATATCATTGATTTTCTTTGATTTCCATTAATTTTAATTAAAGGTAAAAATTTCATTTTGATATTTTGATTTGTATTATGAGTTACTATGTTGTTTTATAAAATTTATTGTGATTTTATATTAGGTTTTTTGGTATTTCAATTTTTTGTTTGTTTGACTTTGCAGATGTGGTGATGGCACTTTAGTAAGTTTGATGGTATGTGTATGATTATTTGTGGTTTGTTTTAGCTGATTATTACATTTGATTTTGTTTTAGTTAGTTGAACAAAGCTAAGTTGGTTTTTTGTGTAATGATGTTGCAGGGATTAAGTTTCGAGTGGTTATGTATAACATTCTTGTTTAGGTATGCATACATATTCATAAGCTGCATTTATCTTCGAGTAGAACTAGATAATGGATTCCATCAACTCGATTATGTGGTCTTTAAGATTTGTCTCAACTAGTAATATGAAATTGTAAGTTGAGGCTTCTCTAGCTTGCATCGCCTTCCACTACTTTAACATGCTATTAAGTGTTTGGATAGTTTTTATTAATGAATTACCAAAAGTAGATTACCAATGGTTATCTTTATACGCCCAAAGGTAATTTACCAATGATGTATCCTATTTGCTATACTCTTTTACATCAAAAATATTCTATTGGTCATAATTAGATATTAGAGTTCAAAATCATATTTCATTGTTTTTTTGACATATCAGGTACATGTCACAGATGGGATCAAGTCTCTGGGAGATGCTATTCAGGTCAATTACAATGTTTGTTTCTCAATCGTTGGTACGAAATGATTAACTATAACTACTACTGCCTAAGCAAATTTATATTAGCTTATATTACATTGCAGATTTTGAATTTCATTTTGGTTTTTAGTATCTTAATTTCTATGTAACGAAAAATGAAGTCACTTTAGATGGAAAACATAAGGTAAAAACAGCACCCCCGCTAATGTTTTTCCTGCATCAGGACATTGATAAAAACAGCACCAAGATCAGTCGGCATGAAGTTCAGAATGAGACGGGTGACACAAGGACTAATGAGCTAAGAAATGAGATTTAGAAGTCAAATAAAGAGAAGGACCGAGTCATTGCACGAGAGAAAATTTTGGTCAGCACCCTTACAGAGATAAACTAGATAATTTTAAAGGCTGATGATGAGTATAAAACAACACAACAGGTTAGTATTTAGTGATAGATATTTTATGGTGTTTACTAAGCTTTATTGTTTAATTGAGTATCTTTTCTTTGTTAGTTGATATATCAACACAAGGGTGTGCTTGGAAAGGCAAAATCCGACTATGAACTTTTGAAAAGGACCTTAAATGAGTTGCAGGCATTTGAGGTTCTAGAACTAAACTCTACTTTTTCATATAATGATAAAGGGGCAACTTTAATTATATGACCAAACATTTATATAACATACTGAGTCATTGCACGAGAGAAAATTTTGGTGAGCACCCTTACAGAGATAAACTAGATAATTTTAAAGGTTGACGATGAGTATAAAACAACACAATAGGTTAGTATTTAGTGATAGATATTTTATGGTGTTTACTAAAACTTATTGTTTAATTGAGTATCTTTTCTTTGTTAGTTGATAGATCAATACAAGGGTGATAACATCAAATATTTGATACTTTTTAGTGTCAATTTCCCTACGAAAATACTTGCAATTATCTTATAAATACTTGAATTTGATACATTTACGGTTATTTAGTTGTTTTCAGGTAAAATGCAAGTATATGACAAGAAATACGAGAAATGGACGATAAAATGAAGATAATATGGATTCTTACGAGACATTACGGCGTAACCCCTACGATAGTGTTACGCCATAACCTATTCAAGGCAAGACACGTCATTTAGAGACATTACGGCGTAACCAACGCAAGGTTTACGCCGTAACATTATTATTATGGAAGGCTGAGTCATCCGAGTCAGCATTACGGCGTAACATGAACACTTGATTATGCCGTAGCATCTTTTAAGCCATCAACATGGAAAGTACGCATCAACAGTTTACGGCGTAAACCCCTAAAAGGTTACGCCTTAAAGTATTCGAAACTTATAAATAGAGGCCTCATTTAGACACTTCGACATTAAGCTAAATTTAACTGAAATAAGCATAAACTAACTTAGACTACTCTAATAAGCATAAGGGAATGAAAAATAAGCTAAGAAATTCAAATAAGCTATCCGACATAGAAAATATATGTAAAACGGACAAACAGGCCACTTTAGGCTTATTTTTAAGCTCAAGGATGGACTCTAATGAATCTATAAGCTAAAAAACAGGAAAAGATGACATAAAAAGCTATAAGAAAAAGCAATCTATAATTATTTTGAACAACTAATAAGCTAAAAAAAACATTTTGAAAACAACAGTATTAACTTGAAAGTTAATACTGCTAGAAGTGACTTAAGCTGAAAAAGCTTTTATAAGCAAAACTATGGATTGAATTAAGCTAAAACAAGCTGATACTAGCCTAATAAGCAGTTAAAAGCAAAATGAGACAAGGCTCTTAAGAAGAAAAGCACAAAATAAGCAAATAAGCCAAAAGGCTCAAACTGTAGGCCAAAAAGCCTTGAGGACCACTTTTAGGGCTTATTTTTAATCCCTTAGAGTGAGTCTCAATGACTGAGCTTGATCATGCTTAAAGCTCAACCTAAGAGCTTTCTAAAAATGCTTTGGAAAAGGATTTTAGAACACAATTAAGCTACAAAAAATGGCTTTTAAAATTGGCTGTTTGCACAAGGGGAGCCTTTTTGTGGTTTGGCGGACTCAAAGGGCTAATTGCAGCCCTTGAGATAAGCCACCAAATAAGCTCTAAATAGATAAATAAGCTAAAACAGTTTGAGACAAGCCCCTAATTAGCTTGTGCTCTGATAGTAGTTTTATATACTTGTAAAATATATATATAATATAATACTTTAGAAGAGCAATTAAGAAAATTCCCTAAGGAAAATTCACTCTCAAAAATATATATTATAATATATATAGTACGTATATTTAACATGATAAGTATGATTACCCGGGTCGTTTCCCCAACGACTAGTGAAATTGAAACCTCGTTTAAGTCCGGATTATGATTTGAATAATAAAATAGATGATTTGATAAGCTATGACTACTAAATTTTAAAAAAAAATCAACAATCAAACAAATACGGGAAACAATTAAAACGCGACAATCAAGCAAGAAAACTAAATTTTACCCCTAAAAATGTAAACTAAATTTCTAAACCTAAGATAGGACAAAAGAAAATTTTAGGAAAAAGAAAAACATTTTTTTGATTATTTTTGAATTTATTATGAATTAAAAACTAATTTAATCTAATTAAATCTTAAAAAATAGCAAATTAAGTACTAAAAATTTGGAAAAATGATTTTTAAGCTTAGAAAAGTCTAAAATATTATAAAAGCAAAGAAAACTATTTTTAACTATTTTTATTATTAAAATCCTATTTTTAAAATTTAAAATAAAAGCTCAAAAATGAAATTTAAGATCTAAAAAGTGTAAAAATGATTTTACTGGATGTAAACCTAAAGCTATTTTTTATAAAACTAAAAACTATTTTTTTATATTTTTCTGAAACTTTTTTCTATTTTTTATTGATTTTATAAGATTTTAACTTTCGAAAATTGATTAAAAATAAAATAAAAACTGGAAAAATCTAAAAAATTCAGGGAAAATCTTAGACACTAGCAGGAACACAAGAAAAATAAGAAAAACCAAATTGCTTAACGAATAAGCCCTCAAATGAGCTTATTATGCTACGGCTTATTATTTAAAAGGGGGATTAAAAACGTGTACTAGTATTAAATGGTGAGAGATATGAATGGATGAGCTAATGTAGCAAACTGGTTAAGGCGTATGTGTTGTGTGTGGGAGGTCGTGGGTTCGAGTGTGGGCAAACCCTTTTTGCTATTTTTTATTTTTTTGACTTTTAAGAAAAACTAAATACTAGGACTTAAAAAGGACACTAAAATAAGCAACTTTAATAAACGGGACTTAAGCTAAAACTAAGTAATAAGCTCTAAAACAGCTTATCAAAGCTGCTGTCACAGAAAGTAAGGTTTTGGGCTTATTCTCACTTAAACAGCTATAAATAGCTCAAATTAAGCTTAAATCTAAAAAGGAAAAGTGTTCTAAACAGCTTATAAGTTGCTTAATCTAAAAATGAAAAGAAATAAGAGATGGAAACACATTAAAGCAACTGAAAATGATGATGAAAATGCTAAACTTAGTAAGGACACTTAAAGGCACAAAATCTAATTAAGCTAAAAACCTTAAAAAGCTAAACTGGACTCTAAAACTTTGAGGTCTTATTAAACTACTTATAATCTATCTATATAAGCTATAAAATCTAGAGTCATAAGCTAAATTAACAAATTAAGATTCTTAAATTCCTAAGTACTGTTTTTGGCTTTTATGGTTTTTAGAGTGACTTTTTTCAGCAGAATTAAGCTAGGTAAATAAGCTAGAAAATGTAAATTAAGACTTAATCTATATTAAGCTATAACTAATCTAACTCCTATTTGAACCTAAGCACCTAAGACTTACTTTTACTTTACTACAAATTAGGCTAAAAGTGACAGCAGTACTAACTTCTTGTTAGTACTGGTGCACTTTGCACAAGTGCAAATCAAAAGTGCAGGTTTCCTAAGGGAAATCCTTGCACTTAGAAACACTCAAGTAGAGTGTACAAGCAAAATGCAAGCAAGATCTAAGCCTTTGAGGGCTTAGATCAAATTTTCACAAGCTAAAGGTTTAAGACAAAATGCCCTGGTGCTGGCACTCTTATATTAAGCTTAAACTTTCTAAATTTCCAAATATATTTTATAAAAACTCATTTCCTAATGTTTTTAACTAAATTTAAAGCTGTCTCAAAAAGGTTTGCACAAAATTTTTGAATTTTGATAGTCATAGTAGCTTAATCCAAACACTCCTTTACCACTTTGACAGAATTGGTCTTAAACTTAAATTGCAAAACTAACTAATAAGCACTAACTACCAGATTATTTTTAGCTTATAACAACCCTAACTAACATGCATTAACAACTAATTAAGCATTAATCTAAGATTTAAACTTATTTTCTACTATTTTTGGTTTTTTTATAGTTTTTAATGACATAAATTGAAACTATAGATCTATGACCTTTTAAGCAAAAACAGATTCAAGTTAATGACTATTAAGCAAAAATGAAGAGAGATAAGCTCAATTAAGACCAACTTATAAGCAGATAAGCAAAATTAATAAGCAATCTAAAACTAATAAGAGCTAGAGACAAGTAATTAATGAAACTTAAAAAGAAACTTACCAAAACCTTTAGCTCAACAAAAGGTCCCAAAATAGGGCAGCTACAAGCTCCTTAGCTTATTAATAAGCTAGGGTAAAGTCCATTTGGTCTTCCATTGCAACCAACTTCCAAATGCTTTCCATAATCCATATGCAAAGGTAATATTTATAAATTTTAAGCTGATTAATTGGTTTAAGTAATATTAAGGCCTATTGAGCTCAAATTTTAGCTTATAGACTAAAAGAGCTTATGAGTAGCTTATGGCTATTTAGCTTAACAGTTTAAGGTAAAATAAGAGCTTATTAAGTAAACAAGAGAGCTTAAAAGAGATTAAAAACTACTGAATTCATTAATAGAAAACTTGATTACAATACTTGAAAGGAAATGTTACAATGATTTAAGAAATTAAGCTAGAAAAGTAAATTAAGCTAAAAACTACCCTAAGCTACGTGCTTGTGTGTGGAGAGTGTGAGGCCTATTTATAGCCTGCCTTGGATCCTTCTAGCCTCTTGAGCCATTCCCCCGCTCCTTTAAAATCACCACCTTTCATTTATCCAATCATTTGAGAATGATTTGTAGCCGTTTGATCAACCTTGGGATTCACATGGATTGCCAAGCTGGCATTCCATGATGTGACGTTTGTGTTAGTTTGCTGAGTGAAACCAATGCAAAATCTTCATTCCATTGTGCTTTCTCATAACCACGCCTCTTGATTGCTTAATGAGATTACTTGATTTGACTAAACTCTCCCTGCCATCTTGTAAACGAGCTCTTGAATTGACTTTATCACCCCTCAATTTGGATTTGCCCCTTGTTTTACCCATGGTTAATGTTGGGGACGATGGGTGAATAGTAAATGGGATTCGCGCGTTTTTTTTATAACTGAAAACGGGTTAATTCAGTTTGAACTTTGCCCTATTGACATAATTGGCCCTTGTCTTTGTTTCCTCTATTTCTAGTTATAAATAACTTTTAGAAATTGCAAGATCAGTCCTTGTGGTTTATGGAAAAGGAAATGGGCTAGGGTTTTGGGCTTAAGGATCCGGGTAAGGCCCATTTGGGTTTAGGGACCATTTATGAATTTTTCTGAAAGTTGAGGGCTTAAGTGGAATATTTTGGGCTTTGTTGACTTTTATTGACCATGGTTTGACCACTTTGACTGAGGGTTTGACTTTTCCTGGCTTTGCTTCCGGCTTTTGTTTACTCTTCCGTTCTTGTGTCCGTGCTTGCTTGCTTTTGATGGTTTTCTTGTGATT
>BQNB010007641.1:77361-87383 GCA_026074375.1 Tanacetum coccineum | reverse complement strand
GTACCCTAAACCACCTCTTTAGACCATGGTTTAACTTAATACTCCTAGTATATAAAGTAAAGACCATGTAAGACTTATGCATAATTCCAATTACAAGTAAACTTTCAAACAAACTCTCTCTTATACAATCCATACCCACGGCTCATTTTAGATCTTTATGGTCTTCATAGTTTTGATTTTTCAAGGTATTAAGCATACAAGAGTTCTTAGGTAGTATATCTAAGGTGTTGCAAGGTGGTTTAGAAGCTTGGGTATTATTTTATAAGGGTTTGTAATAAAGAAGAAAGCTAGGGTTTTTAGGGTTTTCTTGGAAGAATTTTGGGTCTAAGCATGGGTATAAGCTTGTGTTCTTCATTCTCATACACTCTCTTGAGGTCTAATTAAACTCTAACCTTTCCATTTATTCTTTTACTTACTTTACATATATGTTATTATGTTAATCACCACCTAGGTTTGTATTATATGAATTATTGAATAATATAAGGACATGTATGGTTCGAATTTATTATATATATTGGTGAAATAATACTTAAAATGGAAGTACACATGTTATATAAGTGGAAATTAAATTATAAGTTTAGTTTGTAAATTAATTTGTATAGAAAGTTTTATTTACAAAAGTTATGAGCAAATATTATAAGGACACTTTGGCATGGACAATCACTATGGACTAACTAGAGGACCTAAAATTAGTAAGACTCATGGTAGAAAGTATGGTAAAAGACTTGTACAAGATTTATCAAGAAATGGATTTATAAAACCTAATTTATAAAACATAAACAAACCCACTGTTTTGATACTTTTTGTTAGAATTCGAAAAACAAAGTATTCATTTTATATTTTATTAAATTAGTACATATTACAAGGATCGTAAGCATATAAACAACTTGAAAAACCGAGCTATAACGAAGGAGTTACGACATTTGCAAGATTACATAAATTAAATACATAAAAAGGGTTACTGTTCATAACAGTACGTTTTTGGAAAGTATGTTACTTGGATAAAACTTTTAATTATGAATACGTGCATAAAAAAATCACTAAAAATGGAATTAAAACGGAGGAGATACGAATTTTATACGATTTCAATAAATAAATTTATAAAAAGTGTTTTTATAAATTCTAGGCCACTGTTACTGTTCATAACAGATATTATAAATATTATAAATATAATATTTTGATATTTTATCTTGTCACGATTTCGTACATGTAAAGAACAAGCGAAATGTGATTAAAATGAATAAGTTATGAGTTTTTAAAGGTTACGAGGATTTAATATACAAAAGTAGTTTTATAAAATTTACATAACCTACAAAGTTACTGTTCATCAGTATCTAAAATATTATAAATATAATATTTTGATAGATTTTCTTAATACAAAACCGTGGACATATGAAACGTATAAAACGGAGTTAAAACGATAAAGATACAAGGTTTATAAAACCTTGTGCACTATTTTCACCTTTATACATTATTTTATAAAACAATTAAATTAATTATATAATATCATTACACAATCAATAAAAACATTAAATCATATATTTTTAACAAATAATACATTGTTGAACGAGAAATAATATTTTCTTTACGGATACGAATGCATATACCTTTATTTAACAAAGTACGATTTAATTATTATTTCAACTTTTAAAATTAAACGAAAACTATTAGGTGGTGGTATAACTATATAACATGTGGTATTTTATTTATATAAAATACATTATGCTCATACGACCTACAATTAACAAGGTTGCATTCGGATTGCCGAGATGATTCACTTATTTGATTTGGATAATCAATCATTCATTTGAGGTGTGTTTATAGTCCCTCTTTCACTTGTTTTATATTTACTTTACAAATCTCGGGGGAGAATACATGCTCGATACAACTAGTTTACATATTCATTTACAATCACTTTTACATACTTGTTTACATACTTGATTTCATTTACAACTGAATTACAAACTTGTTTACATACTCACTTTACTTATGGACGCAACAAGTTTACTTTCATTCAAATGATTACGGATTAGCTTAGGTTGCATGATCTGTTCATTACTTGGAGGGTAAGCGCGAGTGTTATAAAATAGATCTATTGGGGATTGACAACCTCCGTTCGGGTGATTAGCTTTACTTGTTCGAGATCGAACTAACAAACGTTATACCATGTTGGATCACGACTGGCTTAGAGCCTCAGGGTCAACATGACATACACATGAACTTTTACCGTGCCTTGAATAAAGTGGCATACTGATACGTCTACGTCGCAGTTTCATGAACTTAGAGGAATAATCGTAATCACTCTTTATGTTGCATCTAGGCAATACATACTTGAAATATTTTGGAATATTGTGCTCATTACAATTATCATACACACTTTGAACAATTGCGGTCCAACATTCATACTTACATTTTTATGACTATCATAAGGATTGAAATGGTCATGCACACCTTACAAATCAATGATTTCAACATTTTAACAAACGCTTTCTGTATGGTTTGTGTCTATACATTTTTTTTGGAAAACCTATATATGTAAGTTTATGCGTTGCAAGTCTTGTATGCGCGAGACTTGTAACACAGTAAGCTTATATATATAGTTTTGGGTTTTACATTTGTATCTACTTAAACCTATGAACTCACCAACTTTATGTTGACACTTTTAAGCATGTTTTTCTCAGGTGAATTAGATGCTTGGCTTACTTGATTTGCAGTGGAGTCTAAACAATACAAGATTACTTTTCAAAACGACATTTAGAGGTCGTTCTCTCGCATCTTGTGCTAAGATACTCATGAAGTAATGCTCCCGGACAATATTCCGCTGCGACCCATTTTGGAGGTGTTACATATTGGTATTCAGAGCCAAGGTTATAGAGAACTAGGTTGCATATTTTACCAAGACTATAACCGTTTTCACAAACATTGCATCACATCAAACTTTTTCATGTGCATACACACTACTTGCCTACATTATGTGCTTACGTGACTTATACATATAAATATATATATATACATATATATATATATATATATATATATATATATACATGTATATATATATACATGTATATATATATACATGTATATATATGTATATATATATATACATGTATATATATACACGTACCTCCTCTTGCGAATATTTTACACTTGTTTTATATAAAAGTTATCTATATAAATACTAAGACTTTTCTCAAGACATTAAGAATGACACGATGGTCTTTAAAACTCTTTCACGACTTTACATGATATCGTTTTATGTAACATTGAAACTTATCACAGTCCGCCAATCCCATTAGTTACCTTACCTTTCAACTTCGAGCTTGAACACCCGCCTTATACGGTTCAAACACCTACGTCATCTTGTGACCCTTCTTACCTAGTGAAATCTAAGTTGGAATTTTCTTTCTTAGACTCTATTCCCTATAATATTTCGCATTACTTTCATTTAAATCTTCGTTGTATGTGTGGATGATTTAAAGTATTTATCAAACTCATGTTTCGTGAAAACTTCATTGATTTTACTTCAACTCTTTATCTATTTGTGCAAGCCACTCCTTAAAACTACTATGGTTCCTTAAATATTTTTACAACTACTTCATAAACCATTTCACTACCACATAATGAACTATTTTGTTGTCTTTCATAAACTGTTTTCATGATCAATTTACAAACTACTTTGTATCAATTCACAAACAATTTGTTACCACATCAAAAACTCCTTACTATTACATTATGAAGTGTCACGTGATTTCCCCGAAAACTATTTTGATACCACCTCAAAAACAATTTTAGTATCATCTCATAAGCAAAATTGATGTTATTAATACACTACCTTACTATCAATTGATAAACTATCATTTTATAAACCATTACACTATTGTTGACAAACTATTTTACCATCGTTCAATGAACTAACATTTTATAAACTACTTACAATCATTTCACGAATACCTTATGAATTACCTTCTTGACATCTTATATACTATTTTGTAATTATCTCAAAAACTACGTTACTATCACCTTATGAATCATCTTGTTCTTACCTTATGAAACCATTTTTCATCACATAAATTATTTTACTACCACCTCATGAACTATTCAGCTATTGTCTTGTAAACCATTTTGCGGCTGTTTCACAAACCATTTTATTGTGATCCTATAAATAACCTTGCACCCATCTTGTGATTCATTTTGTAAAACTTTTTGATACGTCCTTATACATAACACTATTTTGACGAAAATAAGCATTGCATCGTTAGTCCTCAAATATACATAGCCTGATCACCTATGTATAATTCAGGAAGGACCATGCCATACTGAGATTAGTCACCATAAAACTTTTGTCAATAATCCATTTTCTACTTACATCATTGAAAAGAAAAGTTTGTGTGCGTACCTATAAAACGCGTTTATTTCGGGAAATCAAATTAGTAACCATAGTAACTAGGTAGACCTTTACGTCGCCTTACGATAGGAAGTCGACATCATCTCACACCAAATTCTAAAAGTATTTAGGGTATAAACAAGGAGTTAAGAACATTAAGATAACAAAGTTGATTCGCGCATATTAGGAGGATTAAGATAAGTATCCACACTTCTTCACCAACACCACTCCGGAAGGCAACTCAACCTGAATTTCAAGACAAAATTCTTTTAACATGGGGAGACTGTAACAACTCGTAATTTCACACCTTTTTACGTCAATAAATATCTAATTATTTATTTTAAACTTTTGAGCGTTTACTTTTAATTTCCAACGTCTAGTTAAATCGCGTAAACTAAAAATCAACATTCAACGTAAACGGGCATCAAACAAGTAAAAGTTTACGTCAAGCAAGTGTTATATAATTATTACGAGGATAATTTATAACTTATCATATTTTATTTTTATTGGTTACGAAAAACTCTTACGTTTCGTAATAAAATACATTTGAGCGTACCCGGAAGCACCAATACCCATCTATACTCAAATAAATACCCACTTTTTATACCCAATACATAAAAATTATATCATTTTACTATAATAAACCCACTAAGGCCAGATCTAATAAGAAAAACACAAGACCAACATTTAAATTTCACTTACAAAGTATTAAACACATGTTTAAACCCACCAAGTACACCTTAAACCAAGTTTCTAGTAATTGGCACATCACTTGTACCTTTAGTACTCTAAACCACCTCTTTAGATTTGGTTTAACTTAATACTCCTAGTATATACAGGAAAGACCATGTAAGACTTATGCATAATTCCAATTACATGTAAACTTTTAAACAAACTCTCTCTTATACACTCCATACCTACGGCCTCATTTTTAGATCTTTATGGTCTTCATAGTTTTGATTTTTCAAGGGTATTAAGCATACAAGAGTTCTTAGGTATTATATCTAAGGTGTAGCAAGGTGGTTTAGAAGCTTGGGTATAATTTTACAAGGGTTTGTAATAAAGAAGAAAGCTAGAGTTTTCAGGGTTTTCTTGGAAGAAAAAAAAATTTTTTTTTTTTTTAGGTTTATGCTTGGTATAAGTTGTGTTCTTCATTTCTTATAAACTCTCTTGGGTGGTCTACTTAAACTCCTGACCTTTTCCATTTATTCATTTACATACTTTACATACATGTTTGTTATTATGTTTAATCACCACCTAGGTTTGTATTATTTGAATTATGGGAATAATATTAAGGACATGTATGGTTCAATTATTATAATATATTAGTGAAATTATACTTTAAATGGAAGTTCACATCTCTTTGATAAGTGGGAAATTAAATTATAAGTGTAGTTTTGTAACATTAATTTGTATTTGAAAGTTATATTTACAAAAGTTTATGAGCAATTTTTTATAAGGAACACTTGGCATGGGACAATCACTATGGACTAATTAGAGGACCTAAAATTAGTAAGACTTATGGTAGAAAGTATGGTAAAAGACTTGTAATAAATATAAAGGATTTCTCAAGGAAAAGTGATCTTATAAAAACCTAAATTTATGAAACATATAATCTACATGTTTTGATATTTTTTTAGGGAATGTGAAAAACAAAGTATTCATTTGATGTTTTATTAAATTAGTACATGTTACAAGGATCGTTAGCATATAAAGAACTTGAAAAACCAAGCTATAACGAAGGAGTTACGACATTTGCAAGATTACATAAATTAAATACATAAAAAGTGTTTTTATAAAAGAAATTTTATAAAAAGGTTTATTGTTCATAACAATACATTTTTTTAAAGTATGTTACTTGGATAAAACTTTTAATTACAAATCCGTGCATAAAAGAATCACTAAAAACGGAATTAAAACAGAGGAGATACGAATTTTATACGATTTCAATAAATAAATTTATAAAAAGTGTTTTTATAAATTCTAAGCCACTATTACTGTTCATAACAGATTTTATAAATATTATAAACATAATATTTTGATAGTTTATCTTGTCACGATTCCGTACATGTAAAGAACCAGCGAAACGGGATTAAAATGAATAAGTTATGAGTTTTTAAAGGTTACGAGGATTTAATATACAAAAGTAGTTTTATAAAATTTACATAACCTACAAAGTTACTGTTCACCAGTAGCTAAAATATTATAAATATAATATTTTCATATATTTTCTTAATACGAAATCGTGGACATAAGAAACGTATAAAACGGAGTTAAAACGATAAAGATACAATGTTTATAAAACCTTGTGCACTATTTTTACTTTTATACATTATTTTATAAAATAATTAAATTAGTTATATAATATCATTACATAATCAATAAAAACATTAAATCATATTTTTTTTAAGAAATAATACATTGTTGAACGAAAAATAATATTTTCTTTACGGATACGAATGCATATACCTTTATTTAACAAAGTACGATTTAATTATTATTTCAACTTTTAAAATTAAACAAAAACTATTCGGTGGTGGTGTTACTATATAACATGTGGTATTTTATTCATATAAAATACATTATGCTCATACGACCTACAATTAACTAGGTTGCATTCGGATTGCCGAGACGATTCACTTATTTGATTTAGATAATCAATCATTCATTTGAGGTGAGTTTATAGTCCCTCTTTCACTTGTTTTATATTTACTTTACAAATCTTGGGGGAGAATACATGCTCGATATAACTTGTTTACATATTCATTTACAATCTCTTTTACATACTTGTTTACATACTTGATTTTATTTACAACTGAATTACAAACTCGTTTACATACTCACTTTACTTATGGACCCAACAAGTTTACTTTCATTCAAATGATTACGGATTAGCTTAGGTTGCATGAACTATTAATTACTTGGAGGGTAAGTGTGAGTGTTATAAAATAGATCTATTGGGGATTGATAACCCCCGCTCGGGTGATTAGCTCTCACTAGTTCGAGATCGAACTAACGAACGTTCTACCATGTCGGATCACGACTGGCTTGGAGCCTTAGGGCCAGCATGACATACACATAAACTTTTACCGTGCCTTCAATAAAGTGGCATACTGATACGTTTACGTCGCAGTTTCATGAACTTAGGGGAATAATCATAATCACTCTTTATGTGGCATCTAGGCAATACATACTTGAAATATTTTGGAATATTGTGCTCATTACAATTACCATACACATTTTGAAAAATTGCGGTCCAACATTCATACTTACATTTTAATGACTATCATAAGGATTAAAATGGTCATGCACACCTTACAAATCAATGATTTCAACATTTTAACAAACGCTTTCTGTATGGTTTGTGTCTATACATTTTTTTTTGGAAAACCTATATATGTAAGTTTATACGTTGCAAGTCTTGTATGGGCGATACTTGTAACACAGTAAGATTATATATATAGTTTTGGGTTTTACATTTGTATCTACTTAAACCTATGAACTCAACAACTTTATGTTGGCACTTTTAAGCATGTTTTTCTCAGGTAAATGAGATGCTTGGCTTACTTGATGTGCATTGGAGTCTAAACAATACAAGATTACTTTTCAAAACGACATTTATAGGTCGTTCTCTCGTATCTTGTGCTAAGGTACTCATGAAGTAATTCTCCTGGACAATATTCCGTTGCGACCCATTTTGGGGGTGTTACATAAAGGGTTGCGGGGTGTAGGTGTAAGATAACATATAATGGAAACAGAAACGGATGGGATACATTTGAGTGGTTTTGGGTGAATTTGAAGTAGAAAGGTTAGCTAATTATTTACACGAATACAATTTGGTATGGTTGCTAAGCTAAGACTCGGACGAAGATCTACAAACTCTACACAACTCTACATCAATCTCTTTCTTTTTTTATAAACATAATACATCACATGGGGTTTATAACACGTACCCCTACACTTGAGCTTTTACATGCTCGATATTTACAATCTAACTGATGACCTGATTTGAGGTGGATCAAAATAACATGGAGATCATTTGACAAACATATGGGGGTATTGACTTAACTTTTCTTCCATATTCTTTCGTGAAATAAATACTACCATGAATCCTAATCGTCCCAAAACTGTATTTACAAGGATAAGGACTTAGCAACCGTGTACTCAAATAATTAACTTGGGTTAAACACAATAATGTACTAAAAATGAGTATAAAAGGTAGGCTAAGGCTTTTTAGATTTAATGATTGGTTTAAGGGTGACAATGCTCTTCATTAATAATCTGGAATCCACTAAAAGGATAGGCTCGGAAGGTTGTACTAGGGGTATCCTACACTAATGATTAGTACATGGCAAGGGTGTGGGATAGTTACATGATCAGTATGACAATCATAACAATTACGGGTTTAAAACATGGGTTAATCCTAATGCCTATTATCAAGCAAATCCTAATACTTACTATGCGGTCTCGGGATGCATCACAATAACAAGTTCTAGAATTTAATACACTACCGGTGTACTCATATGAATTTTACTAACACTAGACATTCCAGAAAAGGTGACAAGGCAATGCATACATGGTCGTAACGACGGAATAGACTTGCACGCCTGCAGATCAACCTTAACTCGAACCGGGTAAAGATAAAATCATCTTGGGAATGATGGGTACCCAAATTCCTAAAGATCTAAGGGCGAACCTTACATTTTTGAGGGTGGAATTCTGAGGGTTATTATGCTAGTCATAAAAATTCCTATCCATGAGACGCTATTAATACTCGGTTTTCGTCTGTGTCATAAAAAAATTTAAATTTGGGTAAAAATAACCTTTTATGATATGTTTTGATATATTACCCATCATTTTAAGGACAAATTCCCCCCTACACTTAAGTTGAACATTGTCCCTAATGTTCTATAAAGGTACCCGTAAAAACGAATAAAGGGAAAAGGAAACAAAGAAAAGAAACTAGTGCTCCATTGTTTGCTCAATATGGAGAAGGAAACATGTGATAATGGTTATAATAGTCCTCTACGTTCGTTCCAATGAAACATCTAAGTTCTTCAAGATTCTTCTCATCAAATATAACTCGTAATCAAAGACAAAGACAACTATACCAAGCATAAAATGTGTGATATACAAATATACAATATGAATTTAGGGTTTGACTCGATAAAGCAGTAAAGATAGGATGAGAGAATTGCCAAACTCATTGGTTTTGCAGGTTTATAATAGAAGAGTACATATTTTAAATGTTATGCAAGTTTTCTAGACCTGGGCGTTTGACGCAGTCAGGAAAATCCTGACCCCTTCATAGGTGTCGTGGTGACGGCGTCGTGTGTAAATCGTGATACCGTCTCCATGTACTATGAAAACGGAATTTTTGTTTTTGATGAAAAATTTCCTGCACCTGTTTCCATAAGTTAATTCATGTACAAATGGCTGCATGAAACCTGAGATTTGAAAATTTACTCATATGACTCAAAACTGACGTGAATTGATCTAAACAAATTATTTAACATTCTTGAACTTGGTTCAAAAACCGGATAAATTCCCCTACACTTATTATTTGTAAAATACCTTTGATTGAAATTAAGACGAGGTTAAAAACAAAACAAAGCATGATTACAAGATAGAGTTC
>BQNB010007641.1:2739-75580 GCA_026074375.1 Tanacetum coccineum | reverse complement strand
AAAGTTATTTGCAAGGAGAGCATTTTTCATTCAAACAAAACACCTCAAGTTTCTTCAGTTTTTGCAATCACATCCACCTTACCGTCAATTGAACCCAAGGATTCTCTCATAATGGGGGACGAACACTTTAGTACTTTTAGTATTAAGGAAATTGTCCCAATCCCAAGAGAATCTAAGGATACATCCAGGAGTGATAGTACGAATGTTTTACCTTCGTGTGATGATTTCTCTTCCATCAACGTTCCACATGATAATTCCATGACTTTCTCTAACCCTCTTTTCGAATTTGATATCAATTTTAAAAACCCTCTTTTTGATGAAGAATTAGAGGATATCGAGTGCAAGGATTCTTATGATTCCAACCTTGATGAGTCAACTTTCCTAGTCACATCTCTTTCTGTTTCTAACAAAGATGAGTGTCTTACTCTAGGAGACGACATTGAGTTTCTACTCCACGATGATTCGTCTACTCCTTTGAAAAGCGTTGTTTCCATTCTCGGGGGATTTATCAATGATCCACCTTTTGAAGTGAATGATAATTTATTTAATTTGGAATGTAAAATGAATGATTGGAAAGGAATTTTATACGATGCTCCAATTTATGAGGCTGAATGTTTTGATTCAGGAGGCGATAATGATGAGATCGATGCTTTTCTAGCTATCGAAGTTCCTACGTATATTGAAGGATATTATGACTCGGAAGGAGACGTAACCTATCTTGAGAGTTTCTTAGATGATATGCCACCCAAATCCTCGCCCGAATGTATATTTTGTATAAAAACACAACAAGACTACTTTTTCCACCAAAGTGATCCTCTCCACCATGAGTTCACTGGTGAACTTATCACAATTCCTCCAAGGAATTTTAAAGATAGCGAGTATTAAATCATCGAATGTCGTTGCTATGCGGAAATTCATCTTCCCGGTCGCCGGAAAATTTTTCATACAATCATCGAGTCTCTTCCCACATCTACTACTCTCGTTGAGGATAGTGACTCTAATAGGGAAGAGATCGATATATTTATTCTGCACAGCTTATTCGATACCACCAGGATAATAAAGTTATTATTGACTCAGACGAGGATATTAATTGACAACTTGCTTAAACAGAAGATTACTACCATTACCGAATATGAAACGAGTTAACCATCTGACATGGAACCCGATGTTGCTCGTGATAAACAATGTTAAGAAGAATTAATGTTTTATGACCCAAGGGGAGGTAAGATTAATGTTGAAGTTGACAATTCCTTCACATTTGTCACTCAGACTTTTCTTCCGTATCTCACTTACCCTGATGTTTCTCCCTTACTTTCCTCTATCGAGAATGAGGACAACATTTTTGACCCCGGCATCTCCACTTAGAGCCGGTGGCATCTCATCGGGATGGAACTTTCATGTGCTTTAATGTTTATCCAAACATTAATGAAAACCCGATTGAGATTTTTCCTCCTTCCTTTTACCATTCTCGCAAGGACGAATGAATTCAGGGGTCGAGTCAAGCTGTATGTGACTCTGGTTAGCTTAGGGGTCAACCAAAAACAAAGTGCTTCCGTGGAGGCACCCCATGCTTATCCTTCTATTTTCTTTTCTTATTTATTTGATGTGAGGAGGCTTACTCTCTGATTCTTTTTGTTGTTTGTACATGTGATTATTTACATGATTGACCCAAAATTTTCTTAAGACTCTCGTGTTCGGTGTTTTGTCCCGGTCCACTTGTGCATCTTAGCCTTTGCTTGCCATAATTTGGGGAAATCCGATACCTAAGATTATTACGACTATCATTGTATTATCTTTTAGCACACTTGATAAACAGCTTGATATTTTGTGAAATACTTTCTTCCGCTTAGGTTTGCAACAACCTTTTTGAGTTCTAGTATGAGGGTATTTAAGTTTTAGGCTAGGAAACATATGAGGACAATTTTAAATTTAGGTATGAGTAATATATCATCGAAAATAATCTTACCTACTTTTTTGCTCGTTGTTCTCACTACCCCGTTTTCCCACAAAAAATTTTCAAAAAATGACATTTTTTAAAATTTTCAAAAATAAAAAAATTGTTTTATGTCACAATTTGACTTTCCTGCTGGAGTAGAATAAGAGAAAATTTTGACCCGATCGAGCGTGGTTGAGCTCTAGCTGTTCCTTAACTTTATAGGCCAATCGTATCGCGAAATTCAGCGAAGAACGAAAAATGATAGAGTTAAGTATGAGATGGGATGCTAAACGAGAATTAGTTGAATCTTAAGAGCTCTTGCATGTAAATTGTAGACTTATTCTCCCAAAAGGCCTAAAACCAGGACTAATATACGTCAATTTTAAGAGATTAAAACTTAAATACAAACAATTATATGTAATAATAATATCAAAAAGTTAAGTCTTAGTTCAAATTTATACTTGAATTTTTCAAAAAGAAGTTTTCTCTATATAAAGTAATATAAAAATTATAAAAATAAATAAATAAATAAATAAATATATATATATATAAATGATGATAATAATAATAATAATAAACATAAACTGTGGGCTGATAAAAGTTTACTACCTCTTGCCGGCTCACAACTGATGTGGTAGTCTTCTAAAGAAAGCCCATAGTAAGAATAAAAATCTGAGACTGATAAAAGTTTGCTGCATCTTGCCGGCTCACAACCGATGTTGCAGCCTTCTAAAAGGTCAAGGGTTATAATTGCATAAATGTCTAATATTAAGTTTGAATTAAATAGATTTCTTTTTGTTAAATTCAAATATGCTTTTGAGTTTTGACTATTCTATTTTAAAAAAGCTATGCAAAACGAGAAACCTGAGAGTTTTTTGAACTAAGGTCCGTGAGTCCCAATACCTAGTAATCTGTGGGAGTGTCAAAAGCCTGGTCACTTAGCCGCAAGGTTGGGATGTGCCGAGACGAAAGTCGCAACATGGGATGATCTCACCTCAAACTCATTATTCTCGGGTGGAACGTGAAGCATAGTATTTTTGCAAAACGTTGATCCATGGATTGAAATTCAAAATAGCAACAATCAACTTAAGAAATAGTACATTATCGGGAGTGAAAGTTCACAAGTTGCAAATATGATATTGTTACACTTACAGATATTTATCAGGATTTCGTTTTAAACTTGGTTTGAAGCAAGTGAAAAGTCGGGGACGATGAATTTATCCTTTTTGGGGCATTATCGAAATGCATCTTGTTCTATGATCCCTAACAGTTATGGAAATAATGAAAGTCAAAATATTCCTAGTTTACTTGTTCAAAAAAAAGGTTTTGAAAAATGAGAAAATATGGTGTTTTATAACTTGTGATTTTTTAACTCTCTCCACGAAAGTCTTTGCTACTTTTCAAAGATTTAGTTTGGGGAAGTTTTGAGGTATTTGGTTTTAGAGCATATAATATTGCGTGAGGACACGCAATCGCTTAGTTTGGGGAATTTTGATATGTGAGAAATCACATATCCTTTCTATATCAAAAATGTCCCTAAAAAGATAAAATTGTGCATAAAATGCTTGTATATTGCTTGTTTTGTCTTTGTGATTGTGTAGGTACGAATATTACATATAACACAAGAAAATGGTCAAATCCGGACAAACACGGACACGAGAACGAAAAGAGTGCAAAAGAGCCGGAAGATTGCTATCAATGGTCAATAAAGTCAATCCTTAGTCAACATTGGTCAACCATAAAAAGACAAAATCCTCAAAATACCAAAAATTCCCTAAATGTTAAACCTAATATCACCAAAAGTCCCTAAACCCTAATACCGTTATCTCCTTATAATAAAGAGATAACGGTCGTTATCCCTTTATAACTTAACCCTTTTTAATCCAAAACCAAAACACCCGGCCCAATCCCATTTCTTTTTATAAAAATCCCAGGTCAATGACCCAATCCCCCGAGTCAGACACCCCTAACTAACAGTTAAAAAAGGGCGCATAATCCCTTTTTACTGTTCATCGTCGTTCTCGACGAGTTACCCATAAAAAAACAAAGGGGTAATTCAAATTAACAGCGTGGCTTAATGATTCAAGCACCAAGGGTCAAGTTGGCAAAAGGAAACGTCACTTGAGGCTCTTATTGGTCAAAAACACGACAAGGAGGACACGTGGGCATTGAAAGAAACACATCAATGATTGGATTTTTACACTAAATTTAGTACAAAAGAAGCACAAGTACTCTGACACACGGAATGCCACGTTGGCAATCCGTGTGCTCATCATATCAAAGATCCACGGACATAACGAGATCAAAGGATTAAGGGCTAAGATCATGGATAAGAGGAGCGGGCTAGACTCCTAGAAGCTTCACTAAGGCCTTATAAATAGAGAGCTCTTCACACACAGTAGAGGGAGTTAGTTAGATTAATTTTCAACTTATTAAATTTAGCTTATGTAATTTCCTTTCAAAATGTTTTAGCTTAATATTTACTTAATGTAATTTCTATTCTCTGTATTGTTAATCACTTTTTTTTATTACATACAATTGTTTTACTTATTCTGCTCTTTACTCTTTCACAAGATCACTTGTTTTCTAAACTTTGTTTAATAAGCTTGTTACTGTTACATAAGCTTAATAAGCTCACTCAGCTCTCTAATCTCTAACTTGGATTGAGCGATAAGTTAATCATTAATCTACATAAACAAACAAAAAAACTTAATACCTAAGCTTAATATAAGATACTGGATTGCTTGGATGATAAGCGTTACTCTGGAAGAGCTAATTGGACTAAACTAGCTTATCCTAGTGATAAAGATAGAGCTCTGTTGACAGCTCTTTGAGAACAAAAAAAAATTCAAGCCTTTGTTTAGCTAATGGCTTTTATAAGTACTTCTTTAAATATTCAAGTCACTTAGCTTAATAATTGCATTTGCTTATTTCTTGCTTAATTGTGTTTAATCTTGTGTTATTGTGCTTAATAAGTATGTTTGCTTATCTGTTTTCAAGTTTTATAGTCTAGATCATAGTTTTTATAATTTTGTCTCTTAAATCATTAAAAATCCAAAAATATTAGCATAACTATTAGCTTATTGATTCTGGCTTATTTGATTAGTGTTATAAGTTCATAAGGTCTGTTAAAAGTTATTTAACATCTGGTATTTGATTTTTGTGCTCTAAATCTCATTATCAAAAGCTTAAAATGAAACTGGTTGACTTTAAAGGGGTGTTTGGCATAACAGTACTAACTGAGAGTTAGTACTGCGAGTTAGTACTGCTTATGATCTTTTGGTTTTTTAATCTGAATTTGAACTTCATTGTTAGGATTATAAGTTAGAATTCTAGGTAGTTTGTTAGTTAAAATTAAGTGTTTATAAGGTTTCTAGTCTAGACTTTGAATCTGTTAGTATAATTTTAGTCTAGTTTGTATTTTTCAGCTTAATAGATTTCTAATTGATCTCATCACTCAATTTACTCTTAGTTTGTGGTTTTAATAATAAGGAGACAAGTTCCTTAACCTGCACTTGCTCTAGTTAAATTTTGGTCTCTTACATGCAAACTGCACCAGATAGTTTAAAAAGACAAGTAGCCTTTTTCATCATCAATTTTTAGAAGGTAATTGTAGGAATTAGATTTAGATATTTAGCACACAATTAGATCTAGGGTAATAGTTAATTGGTTTCAATTTGCTTTTTGAAGTTAAGCTCATTTGAGTATCTGTTTTTAGTTTTTAAAATAGCTTTTTGTCTTTTCAATTTCAGAAACCAAACTCAGATAAAACTAAGTGTTCTGAGTGTATAAGCTGTTTTCAACAAGCCTTTTCATTAAGCTCCTGAATACCACAATGGATTAAAAAGTTGTTTTAAGTGGTATTTTAGGTGTACTTTTTAGGGTAATAAGCTAAAAGTCCATAAGGATCCTTTAGCTTATTTAAAAATAAGCTCAAAGGTGCCTTAAAGGGTTGTTTGGTTAATAGTTTACATCATAAGTGCTTATTCCTTTATTTTAGCTTATCTGCTTATTGTTATGGCTTATTTAGGTTTAGTTTAGCCTTAATAATTTAGTATAATCCCATTTTAAGCTATTTAGTTTTTGATTAAGCTTATTTGCTTTCTAGGTAAAAATTGAAGTGTTTTTTTAAGCTTTTTTAGCTTTTTGTCATTCTCAGCTTATCAACTATGCTTATTTAAGTTATTTATGTGCTTATTAGATATAAGCTTTAATTCGATTAGGCTATTTAACTTTTCCGACCAAGCTTATTTGTTTTTTAAAAGTCCCCAAACATTTTACATTTTATAGTTTATAAGGATTTGCTTTATTCTTTCTTCAACGCTTATTTTGAGGGCTTTTTTGTCATTCCGCTTATCAAATATGCCTTATTTTAGTTATTAAGTGCTTTATCAAATTTTTATAATAGTTTAGTTTTTTTAAACATTTATTTTTATTAAAAAACTTTAAAAAATTCATAAAAATAGAAAAATAATCAAAAAAATATAATTTCTTTTTAGAAAATTTTCTTTTATCTATAGTTTTCAGAAAAAATAGTTTTGCTTCCATAGGGTTAAAAATGTGCAAAATTTAATTTATTAAAGTGACGGTATACGTTTCCGTTTACGTTTTTCATTATTTTAAGCTCAATTCAACTCCCGTTTTTGTTCAGTTTTCTTTAACTTACTTTTTTATCAATTAAAGTCTATTAAAAAAGAAAAAATTCATTTTAGGTATATTTTGGAAATTTAGGGTTTCTAATCACCATATTAGGGTTCTCGTTTTGCGTTTTAGTATAAAAGTATAATTCCCGTTAATAAAGTTAAGGTTTAAATCTGTCCTTTAATTTCTCACTTTTTAGGATTTTAGAAAAAATCATCATTGAACCATTCAAATTATTTTTCCAAACAACTAACGTGGTCTCAATTTCATAAATCTTCGAGGAATACGACCCGGGAATCACTTACCGGTAAATATACGTATTATTATATATATTTGTGAGAATTTACCTTACTACTTTTGTCCTCAAGGGTAGTTTGGTAATTTTCTATACTTATATTATCATACGTGTATAAAACTTTTAACGCCAAGTCAACCATGACCAAGCATCTCTCACGAATGGAAAAGATGTAAATTCACTCAAACACTCGTATATATGTAATAATTGTACAAAAATGAAAACACACTCTATTGCTCAACACAAGATCATCATACCATAGGCTTTTACAAGAAACAAAACTACATCGACATGGCATAAGCACCGAGTATAATTATCAAAAGAGGACTTTTATTAGGGTTATAACGTTAGGTAAGCGATAATAAGGATGTGAATAAGGCATGGGAAATATATACTAGAATTGGTTAGGTATGGGTATTTTATTGGAATTGGTTTTATAATTAAAATACATGTCGACAAGTCCAAGAAACTCGTGTTGCTAGTTACGACAATCCACAAACCCGTGAGGTTATCGAACAACACAACCTCGAACTCGTACAAATAATATGCCTCACAAGCAACTAACACATCTCAACTTTTATTCATACTTTCTTTTGCTTTCTCTTTTTTTTCGATTATTATTATTTTTTTCCTCTTTCTCTTTTTTTTGATTTTTTTCTTTTTTTCACATAGCTAACAATTCCTCTACACTTAGTATAAGCATACACCACAAAAAATACGAAACATGAAGCTGGTCATCTCCATCTCCGTTAAAATGGCACAACACCTATAGCAAAGTGCGAACAAACTATAAGCACAAATCAACCAATCATACCGAGTAACTAGCCAACCCAACCGTTTAGACTTTCGTCAAGGGTAAGGATAGGCTAAAATGTTATATTTTTTTGTATGATTTTTTATGGATTTAACAAATCAAATAATGCCTCTACGGGTTAAACTAGGGGTATCTAGCACTAAAGATGAGAGCTACAAGAGGGTTTTATTTGGGTGGTTAGCTAATCAATGTAATTAGCTAAAAGAATAAATAATGTGTTAAATGGATGGGCTAATTTGGTTTATATCCTAAGTTGCCTCTTTATCACATAAAAATACCTCTATCATGCGAACGTGATCTCACTACGGTCTCATAATGATTATCAAGCACAAGTTCTAGAATCATAAATCACCGGCACACTAATAAACAAAGGAACTAAGCATAAAAGATGCATGCTAATAATAATATGCTCAAAATCCTCACATATTTACAGAAATGGTTATAAATGCGCAAGTAATGTCATCGATCTCGAGTCGGATCTGCTTTATCAATCGAGACACATCTCTGATTTCAAAACTTTATTTATTACTAAGTTTTATTCAAATATATTAACCTAAGTGGCAAAAGAAATTAAAAATATATTAGATTTTTAGATTACCGAGGGCGAACAAAAGTTAATAAAAATGAGTCTAATTTTTCAATTCATTCCCCCATACTTAAGTTGAGCATTATGGTTAATCAGAAAATAAGTTAAAAGTAGGATAAGCGAGAATAATAAATATAAGAGAAACGAGACTTCCCGGGTTCATAAGTGTTTGGTTGAATTCTGAAAGACACAGCGCGAAACAGAACGCCAACATAAGCATGTGAATTCAACCATATGTAATATACCTATCCGAATATATTTGTCCCCAAGTGTAAAATGATATCCACCAATCCAAGCTCCACCTGTTTTATTTAGTCTGCAAAATAAACAAAACTACGAAAACCGTAAAATACTAAAGCGCACTTTCGTAGGTAACACGATTGCATTTAGCGTATGCAACAAGCCTTTAAACCCCTCGGTATCCCGAGTGGGCGAGTTATAATCTCGTGAGGGTTTACAACGAACACACCTACAAAGTTCAAAAACATAAATATGTTTTATTTATTTATTTAATTATTTATTATTATTTTTTTTATTTAAGACAAACACATATCAAGCACATAATTATTATTTAAGGCACAAAAACTTATAACTACTAACAAACAAAATCACACATAGAGAAGAAAACAAATATTTTTGGGTTTTTAATTTTCATAATACACAATAATCAAACACACAATAATTATATAACGTATAAAACAAATAATTTACAAAATTATTTTTTTGTTATTATTATTATTTAGAAAAAACCAAAAGTGTGTCACACTTAAAAGAATATGCGGCGTACTTATAACCTAATATTTTATGATTTTTGAAATATTTAAAAAGAAGATGGCGGCAAAAAAAATATTGATACAAGTGCGTCGCACACAAACAAATGTGCGGCGTTTTATTATGACAAAAACATATTTTCGTGTTCTTTTATCACCCTTTATTAGTTAAGAACACATGTATAATCACATACATAAATACAAACACAAGTAAACACATAAACAAACAATACACAGATTAACCAAAAGAAACAAGAATTTTTTTTATGTTTTATAATTTTTTAACTTTTAATAATATTGATATGCAAACAAACACACATAAACAAGCGATCTAAACAAATGCAACAGACTGAGCAAACAAATAAGAATGTAAAAATAATCTAAATGATACGAAAAAGCAAATATATTTTTTTAGACCCAGAAGTGCGGCGTACTTACGGCATTTCTTTTTCAAACATTTTATTTTATTTTCTGATGCAATGCAAGAAATATTATCAAGCAAACTAATATACAAACAAACAACATGACTTATTATATAAACATGAACATGTCAGCAAACAAAATATACAAAAACAATTTAGAAATAAAAATATTTTTGGTTTTTTTTATTATTTGAATGATAAACTAATTATTCACAAATTTACAAGGCGTATAATCTTATGAAACGGAATTTTAAATGATTACATACCTGAGACTAGCAATTTGAGGGTTTTATATTACCACTGAACATAATCAGTTATGAGATGAACAAGATCACAAGACAAGTACGGTGGTTTTGGTGTGAAACCGACGCACTTGCAGGTTTTATCTGCAAAGTAACAAACGAGAACAGGGAAAGTACGACGCACTTCATTAGAAGTGCAGCACACTTGCAGCAACATAAGGCAATTTTAAGAGATTTCAAGGATTTAGAACACACGAACACACATAAGATGCACAAGAACAAGCAAACAATCTGCAAATAACTAAAACAAATCCCCGGCAACGGCGCCAAAAACCTGATGTGTGTTTACAAGATTTAAATTTATAATAACTAGATTTACACAAACGAACGACTAAGGATGGCGAGATAAAGGGGTGTTTGGATCATAGAATCCAAGGATCTTCACCACTTCTTCCTCCTCTCTCAATTAATTTATAGATTGTGTGTGTGAGATATTTCGTTCCAGTCACCCAAGGCGGGTATTTATAGGCTAAACAATACTTGGGGACCAAGTGGGGGCGTATGTGGTCGGATTTGGGGCTAAATTCGCGTATTAATTGCATCAGACAGAAAGTGCGACGTACTTTATTAAAAGTACGCCGTACTTTGGGATGCAGAAAAGTGCGTCGTACTTATTGGCAAGTACGTCGTACTTGTGGTCTTTTCAACTCTTAGACCAAAAATCAAAGTTATAGATAATTCTTTTACCGGTCGCGTGGCCGCCAGAATCGCGTCAATCTGAGTTCGTATGCTCAAGATGTGGCCAAAACAGTAGACAGGTGTCGAGAGATCTTTAACTTGAGTTATTTCTTCGTTTAAGCTTCAATTCTTCGTGTATTCTTTCGTTTCCATCCACGACATGTATCATGAACCAACAATAGCAAATATAGTCTATTAAGTATCGAAAGTTCTTATTATTAACCAATATACACACACACACACACACATATATATAATAGATAATAATATATATATATATATATATATATATATATATATATATATATACATATACACACACACACACACACACACATATATATATATATATATATATATATATATATATATATATATATACAAATATATATATATGTATATATAAGTATAGATAACGCATATAGAAATATGTATAAAATGAGCGTTATGAACGGTAAACTATTCAACCCCTATTCTTGTTTCCATAAATGGTATCAGGAGCCTGGTCACCCAAGTTTTTTAAAATATATTGTATTTTAAAGCTTGAATCGATCTATGGATTTCGAAAAATATCTAGAAGGGCAATCTATACAAAGACCATTACTTTTTGAAAGCGGCGGTATTATATATTAGAAAAATAGATTCAAGACATATCTAAAATTAAAAGATCTATATCTTTGACATGTTATTACCTAGGGTGATTTTTAACCTATTCAAAAGAATCTGGAAACTAATAAAGACGAAATTGTTTCTTATGAAAAGCAAAATTATGATCTTAAAATGAGATTAGCTAAAAATGATGAAGCCAAAATGGTACTTTATAACACTTTGCCTAAAAAGGAACACAAAAGAATTTTTATGTGCGAAATGACAAAAAGAAATTTGAAAATATTTTTAATCACCCACCAAGATAATAGTCACGTCAAAGCTAATAAGATTGATCTTCACATTCACATATATGAACAATTTTCCATTCCGGAAGATGAATTGTCACACCCCGCCAAGGCGAAATCGTAAGGCATCATCAATAGCCATCATCACAACACAAGGCGTTAAAATAGAGAAAACTAAAAATGACTTTCAATAAACTTCAAGATCCAAAGCGTGTTATGACAATGCCCAAAACAAAAATCCAACATATAATGCATGAAGAACAAAACATGACAAGTTCAATTGAAAACAAAAAAAAACAGATAAACCATAGACTCCGCATGCAATCCTATGGTCCAGTTAACTCCTCTTCCTAACTCTTCACACGTTTTGCTCACCTGAAAATAATGCTAAAAACGTCATCATAAATGACGGAGAAGTTACAAGTTTAAGACACACTTCTGACACCGGCATCAACAAAAAACAACATTTAACGAACAACTATGCCTTGCGTATACTATCACAAAATAATTCACAATTATCTGGGTGACGGACCCCGTCCGTCCATAATATCTCCGCCAAGACCAGACCCACTTGACTAGCTAAGTTTGTTCGAGTCTCACACAAGGTCATGTCCGTCCACATACACATGCCATACCACAATTTCATATCACATAGCAATAGCACGTAGCAATCATATAGTTTGACATACTTAAAAAACACATATAAACGTTTCATAATTGGAATAACAGTTTTTCATCTTTCCACCCCAAAAATACTACAAAGAAAATGCGACTGTAAAACTCACCTGATGCAAAGCAAATTCCAATTCCTCTACTTAATCTTGCAAAGAATCTAAACAAAACAATACACACATATGTTACCATCGATTAGGTCACACACCCAAGTCGATGTAACAATCACAACGATGGATACTCTATATCCTATCTTGATTTCAACATCTCAATATACTCCTCATACTTGCTAACCTCAAATTACCTCATAAACTTTACTTCTCAACTTTCTACTTTTTACTTAGTTTTTATAGTCACAAGATGACTCTAAATAAAATACTTAAACAGCTAATTGGTTCTTCTCCTCACATATCATAGCCCCCCAATGAGTTATGAGATTTTATGATTTTTAGATAAAAATAATAGTGAGTGTAACCATTTTATAAAAATTTAACCTTTAAAAGGTATAGCTTGAGCAGACTCATTTAAACACTTAGGAAAATTCTACAAAAATTCTAAAAAAAATCATAAACATCATGAACTTACTACAGTAGCAAGCCCATTAATTAAAAAGACGTTTTGATATGGTTTTTGATCTCACAAACACAACTCATAATCTGCCTCGAAAACTCAGTTTTAACAACGAATCTTGTTTGATTAATTTGACTAACTTCCACTCACTTTTAATTCATGAAACCACTTGGGTTGGAAAGTAGACTCTCTGTAGTTAATTTTAGGCCTAAGAAAATCAAAAAAGCTATCCGATAGACCGAGAATATGATCTCGCAAGATGACCTAAAATTCTGCCCGATTTCTATTTTTGAATTTTAGCATAATTAACCCTAAGTAAACTTACCCATAACCCTATATTATATCCCTAAAACGATTTTTGATGACCAAAACTCTTAATTACAAATTATTTACAATAACCTAATTACATCTTATGATTGTTAGGTTAAATAAAATCAATTGAATTGAAAAAGGATTTAGAAAACATTACCTTAACTCTTGAAAATCAAAACCCTAATTTTTTTTGGGTTTCCCTTTGTTTTTTTTGTTGTTCGATCGGCAAAAGAGAGAGGAGAGAAGAAAAAAGTGATTTTTGATTAAGTTATGATTTGTATGTATTGGCTTAGGAAAAGATAATTACCAAAAACAAGTTGTAATCAAATTGGGATTTTTTCCCTTTTTTTCTTTCCTTGTTCGGCCGATCCACACAACCACACTTTTAATTATATTTTTATTTTATTTATTTATTATACATTTACTTTAACTCTAAGTAAAAACCTTTAATTATTTTGCTAATCCTTGAATTTTCTAACTAGTTTTCAAACTAACCTTCGATTCTAACTATTTTTAAAAATAGAAAGTACTCTACAATCTATAAAATACTAAACTAATATATATAATATGAATTACATATACATAGTACGTACACAGAATATTACGTACACGACACTTGAAACTACGCAAAGCTTTCAAATGATTTCATTTCCACAAGTACCATGATTCATCACTCATGTACTTCCATCTCCTACACATATAAAACACATAATGACACACATAAACTGAATTATACAGGCTTTAACTAACCTGCTAAAATCTTATAAGTAATAAGATATCACTAACAATAGACTTGATCCGGAGGTTGGAGAGGATAAAATAAATGCTTAGCTATATTATTAGTGAAAGTAAAAGGAAAGATGTGTGTTTTCTAGAGAGAGAAGGACACACACCAAATGAGATACAAAATGAATCCTCACCCCTCCATGGAAGTATGGAGGGGGTATTTATAGTCCTAGTGACACATAACTATCGTAACTAGTCATTATTAGTCCCTATGTGTCACGCTATAAATGAACTAATGTAATTCCGTATAAGTTAACATATTTTAAGGCTAACAATCTTTCTCCAATATGTGGACATACGAAATTACTTACAATGTTCCTAACAAGTACAATTTCTATAAAATAAAGTCTTCCAAAGCACTTCCAAAGCTGAAGATGTCTTCTGAGTTCTCTTGGTCTTAAAACTTATACTCCAGCTTAGATTTTCATTGTCTTTACTTGTTCTGGAACCATTGTAGTATGCATGAGTTGAATTAACTCCCCTCCAATTCATGCAACATGTCTTGAAAAGCTTTCTTTATAGACTCCTTTTTGGCGAAGTTTCTGAATCAGCTTCCCCCCAAAACCAACATCCCTATCTTTAGTAAATTCTAAAACTTTGATGTAGCTTGAACAAACTTCTATTTGTCATTGACGTGCACAAGGGAATTTTGTAGAAGAAGAAGTAAAACCACACAAAATACTACTGCTACTTGTCATTAGGTCTTGGTGAATATTCGTTTGGGGGTACATGCAAGAAATCAGCAATAATTCTTCTTACGTATGCAGAATACTTCACCTTAACCATACTAAGTGAAGTAGAATACACTACTTACCCTGAAAGTTGAACAAAGTACACGTTGTACGAATCTTCTAAAGGTCACATCAAAGAGTCAACTAAGTCATCGAATGTAACACATTTTTCCCCCCATTCATGGTTTGAACTCCAGAACATCATTTGTTCGCAGTAGCGCACATATACTCGAGAAGTTCTTGTCTTAAGTAACACACAATCTTGCCAATCCAAACAAAGCATTACCTCGTTGTCTCAAAACCACAATAGGAGATAAGCAAGAATCAAAAACATGGTATAATCAAGTCTTGTAAATGAACCTTCGTTGAAAGAACTTGAGAATTTTTGCTTAGACTGTGAAGAGTACATTGTCCTTGGAATAGCACAAATAATCCTCTCTTGAGAATTGCTGATTACATCTCTCACCCTCAAATTATCTTGGCAACTTTTCTCCAACCTTGTATTACCTGCGCTATTGTTGTGATCACTTGGTGAAGTAAACCGATATACCAAACTTGACAATGACAATCCCTAAATTTTTACTTAAGCTTGCACTGTTGTTGATTGAAGAACGATGCAAGATTAAATCTATAAGTACTCTATACCCCATAAAAGTATACAAAGTAAACACAACTCTTGAAATTAATTCCAAACAGCGTCTTCCTACGTGTGACACTGAGTACTACAATGTAACTCCATTAAGTGATAGTTTAACCAGTCTAACCACCCACCCCTACTGCTGGTAACTAGATAATTCCAAGTCTGTAATCTATAACCTGTACACAGTCAAGCAAGTCATCAATCGATACATTGGTTTAAATGAGAAGGGGAAGTAATAAGAAGGAAATCTCGATGATGTGAAATAAGTAGACGCCTTCGTGAAAATCGTAACTTTCACTCTCAAATAAGGGATAACACAAAGCAAACTTCGGAACACATGTCATCGTACTCCGAGCAACTCTAGCCCTTTTGTCATTTAATGAATCTTTTAGAATCGTTTTAGTGTTATGTATCGTGTTTGTTGTTTAAATGCTGTTAAACTAGAACAAATGTTGTTTTGAATTGTCGTCAATGGATAAACATCGTCTAGTCTAACTTGTCATCATAGTCTTTTAGTCCAGGCTTAGTCCAATACTAACATAAGCCCAAAATTGATTAAAGATAAACAATTTTTGGCCTAATAAATATAACTCACAGCCCAATATTGTATAACCCAAACCAACTCTATACTCGGCCTGTAATTGTTTGATCCGCATAACCTTTACATGGCCTAATTACTTTGCAAAGAGTATACCTGAGTCCATCATAACTAATTCGGTCTAACCCCTCCCTTATAATTAGGGTATGTCAAATCCTAATCACACACAGGTAATCCCACGCCCCTAATCTTTTTTATTCTCTCTCAAGAAAATAATAATCATCCATCTTTCTATCATTTCAAACGCAGCTATTAAACCAAAAATCCATCTTCTTCATGTTATCAAATCAACCCAAAGTAAAAACCCACTAGATCTCCCACCTTCCTTGATCTTTTAACTCATTAAAAAAATGTCACTACCCCAAATCCCTTTCTTCTAATCTGCTCAACACCATCAAACGAGGTGTTAAGAATCAAGAAGAACGTGTCTTCAAGATCCTTTGATAAATGGGTCTCGGGTAAGGTGATGTATTTTGTTTGAGTTTGTGTATCAATCGAAACAAGGAATGAGTTTAACAGATTTGTTAAAACTCACTCTTTATATTCGAAAATTAAATGAGGGTTGTTACCCTTGACAGATCAATGATGATTTGTTGCAGTCGTGGTTTTGATCTTTAAAGGTCTAAACGTTTAGGTGTACCACACGACACACAATCTGAGATCAGTTTATTCGTATAATGTTCGAGTCTTATGAGTTAGAGAAGGGATTTGTTGTAGTTGTTTGAGGAGGATGGTGATATGTGACGAAGGGTTTAGGTTAGTGAGAGTTGGATCTGTTGATTGATGATGGGTTTAGGTTAGTTGGTGGATTTGGTTTTGTTGTGATGTAAAGGTTGTGATTGTTGTGTTCGATGTTATTGTTATTGTTATTGTTTAAAGTCGAGTCAGTCTCTCATTCTTCATTTCTGTCCCTTTTCTTTGACCTCGACTCAGTTGAGTTTTGACCGGGTCAACTCGGTAAATACCGAGTTGACTCGGTTTGGCTGTGGGTAGCAAAACACAAGATGTCCAAGTCAAAACGCAACCCTTTTTCTTGCGAGTCAAAACGCAACATAAACAAAACGCAATCTTGATAGACAAAACGCAATGTTTCTAAAATTTTTGAAGCATGTCGTTTAGATGTGCAACGTAAAGGTCTTCAACTTGGGACAAATCGCAATACCAAAACGCAGCTTGAAGCAAAACGCAATACCAAAACGCAGACTCCTTGAACAAATGCAGTCCACTCTGTTTTTGTCATTTTGTCAAGACGCAACCAAGAAACCCAATAAGCATAAAACCAGATCTGTTTCATCTATAATCTTGTCTTGAAGCACAAGGAATACAACAGAAACATAAACAACAACATATAACTTATTTTCATGATATTTTCCCAAGAAAAAATAACCACGATGAACAGTAACACCATGAATGAATAGTAACATGAATAGTAACCAAAACAAACAAACACATGATATGAAACACCCCTGCAGCTTTGATGCCAATTATAGATTATAAGTGACATATAATATCAGGGATTAAAACTAACCTGGAGTTGGATAAGTGAAATAAATGAATAGCTATCTATATTAGAGTTGAAAGGATAAAGAGATGGAAGAGAGTAAGTATTAGAGAGAAAACAACAAAAAACCACACCACTTACACTTTTACAAAAGTGAGCTTCACGACCCATCCATGGAACAGAAATGGAAAGGGGTATTTAAAGTCCTATGGTGCCACAACACAAACTATCGTAGAACTAGTCTATTATTAGTCTCCCATATGTGACACACTAAACTACAATCTAATGTAATTCCGTGTTTGTCACCATATTTTAAGGCTAACAGACACCATCACACTTTAACACTTACGTCAGATCCTCATGAAATCAACAACCTCAATTTCCACAACAACAGTTCTTTTTCACCATCCCAATCCACCTTAATATGGATCAATCATCACCTAACACAACATTACTCAACTACTTATCCATCCACACCTCGTGCAATTACTTATCCGTCAACACCGCATCTTAATGAGCCTCTACTCTCGTTCGCTAAGATACAATCAAGTCATTCATGTCACGAATAAACCAACAAATCCATTCCTTAAATTGAATATACTGTCTCCACAGTTAATCAACAAACACATCTTGCTAAATTTCCTCAGATAGACTTCGGTCTAGCAGTTCCTGTGTTTAAGCAAATGATCATATTCATGCCATTAACAAAATGATGTCATTTATGTCTACTGTCATCACATCTTATTTCCCAACTACCATAATCTAGCTAACGACGTAATGTCCTTCCAACCCCAAGACTATCACAATGCACACTATCCATGAATGGAAAGTGACTGTTCCAGCCGGTTCAGGGCAGACAAAGTTCATTTGCAATGTAAACGAGTTATAAGAAAATCCAAATAATGCAATAAAGGGTGGGTCCTATCTGTTTTATTGTACAGGCCGGCGTGTGCTAGATTCATGGATATATACATTTAAGTAACCGCAGGTACTTTCTGGAACAAGATGCTAACATCTCAAGAACAGAGGTGATAAATCAGTCAACAAAGGGTCGTTGAATGTTTTAACTGCCAAGTGGAAGGTCACATGGCAAGACAATGCCCAAAGCCAAAGAGGAAAAGGGATGCTACAATGCGTTCTAAGGGATAAAGTGATTCTTTTCGGTTGACAAGCACAAGGATCTAGTAAAGTTCTAAATGAGGAGGAATTGGAATTTTTGGCAGACCTTGGAGTTGCAGAAGGTCTAGTTACACAGACGGTCATTACACACAATGCAGCTTATCAACAGATGATTTGTGCATATGATTCTAACGTGATGACTTCTTTACAGCCAAGGCAGTTCGATGGCCAATTGTCTAGTTCAGATTAGATGTTTCTTATCCAAGGCACACTTACTCTGACTAACACTCATGCAATTATATCTAAACAACTCAATCCTTGACTGACTTATCCAGCAAATGAAGATAACAATGATAGCAAATATCATTCCTTATTCTCAATATCCTGCATAACCACAAAATGATGCACTTGTTTCAGGAACAAATTCTTCTGCACAACAAGATGCCATGATTTATATGTGTTTAAACAACCGACAAACGCCAAGTAAACTAATTGTAAACAAGGTCAATAAGGACAATCTAATTGCCAAATGAAATCCTTTAATTCGAGCATGACTAGCTTCACGAAAGATACAAAGAACTGACAAAAACACTCTAGAATAAAGACAAAATGTAGATTAAGTACTCAAAAAAGCTTATAAATGGATGAAATATATTAGGAGAACAAAATGCACAAGTTTGCGATTTTGAAAAAAGAAATTAACTATCTTAAACAAACTATTTCTGAACAATCAAAGCATAATGAATTATAACAAAAACATTTACAATCTAGTGATTTCAAACAACGAATCCAAGGAAAAGGCAAGATAAGAATATTGATAAAGACAAAATTGCTTTGGACCTAACAGAAAGGTTAAAGAACTAGACAATATGTTTTGTAAAATGGTTCAATACCGCATAAACAGTGCATATGCCCTCTACAGAAACACTAGTTTTCTCTGATAAACAACCTAGAAACAAACTCTTGGGTTTTTCAAAATCCGTTCTATCTAAGAAAGCTCAGCAGACTAGGCCCCAATGCTTCATGATGGAGTCGTTATTAGCTAAGATAATACACTGTGATTTTAATTGCTGATTCTGCGAAAGAGACTTTGATGCTTGAGGAGTGAGAATCGATCCCCCAAAAAAAATTTTACTTTTTTTAAAACAAAGCAATCCAATGGTCCTAAGAAAAGAAATTTAACCTTAAACGACAATCACAAATTAAAGACTAGAACTCATATAGCGAAAACTGCGTTAGGATCTAAACAATAGGTGGTCAAACTGTTGTCCCACATCCAAGCAACTGTCTGATTGATCACACAACAATAAAAAATAACTGAAAAAATAAGAATAATAAAAGTAAGAGAGAAAAAAAAAAACAGAACAACTTTTTCGTTACAAACATCACAACCAAAATACTGACAAATCTTAGCATCTTACCGCCTTATCAAAACTGTAAGGTGCTCCTCGAGAACTTTCAAGAGAAAGCCTGGTTCTAATCCAATCCTTAAAAAGACTACAAATTCGATCTTGGCTAATTTGACAATGTATTGAAAAAGCGGATTACACCCGATGCTTTAACAAAAGGGGAATGGGGGTTTGAACACACTAAAGCTGTTTTTCTAAAAGAAATAATTCCATTTTTAAAGACCTAAAAGACCATATTTAGTTATGTGTTTTGATAAAGACATTCCTTTTACAACATGAGTAAACGGAAGTACAAACTGTTTTTAACAGATGGAAGCTGATGTCAACAATATTTTGTATACAAACATACTTTGCAATTCAAAAGAAATAATTTTTTGATTGAACAACGACAGACTCTTGGATCAAATAATTTCTCAAGATATTGTGAATATTGTTGTGAATTCTTTTGTGAATATGAATACTTCTGTGAATGTGCATTATTCTATTGCTATGAATGATTTGTGAATTATGTTGAAAATAGCAACAAGTGTCTGGAACTTTAAGCTGAGCTTATCAAACACAAACACAACATTGTTGAAACAAAGACATGAGTACAATAGTAACTTCATAAGCTTCTAAACTGGAACAACACAGAGAGCTTAATAAAGCATCTCTTCTTGAACTTCATATGCAACTCAATTATGAAAATTTTCACATATGCTTACACACATATCGTTGCAACCATCTCTCACTTGTCAGATTTAGACAATTTGAAAGCTAGCTTCCAGCAAAGATACAACAATTGAGAAATTGAAGGCAAACATTAAACGTTTAAATAAAACTTCCACCACAAACAGTGTGAAAAAGGACATAGATGAGATTGAGACCATAAACATATAACTGGAACATAGGGTGGCAAAACTAATTGCTGAAAATGAGCATTTGAAACAGAATTATAAACAACTCTATGATTCAATTAAACCATCACGTGTTCATAATAAAGAACATGATGAATCTTTGGTTAATCAATTAAATCAAAAGAAAATTCACAAAGTTCATTGTTACTGATTTTTGACTTTTTGACATTACCGAATTTGACTTTTTGACATTACCGAGTTTGACTTTTTAACAATTACTAAGTTTCACAATGGAATTTAAAGCTGACTCCTTTTAATCAAACTCGATTCCTTTACGTTTTATCCCAAAAAAATAGTCAACAAATCAAATTCGATAAGTACAAACTTCGATAAACACCAAGTACATCCGAGTTTCAATTTATGCATCGAATTTATGGTTTAAGACCATTTCTAAGCCATTTGTCACTTATTTCCATATAATCATTGATTATTATAGTCCTAGATCTTAATTATTTAGCACAAATTCGATAACTCATAAACTCGGTAATCTTTAATCCTTACCGAGTTTAAACTCGATAATTCAAAACATTGTAGATCTGGATTAAAACTTATAGCCACTTACGTTTGATCAAGAAAAATGATTGTATTCGTTGTAATGAACTCGGAAAACGTGCTTTGATATTTTTCTCAAACTCGATTATTTGACTCGGTGAGTATCAAGTTTTGAGAAATGACACTTTCAGCCCCTGTAGTTTTCCTTTTCGAGTTATCTCTTTTATTTTCCGAATTTTGTTTTAAATTTTCAAAACCTCCCCCTCGAGTAATGATAAGTTGACCAATGTTATTAAAAACTCCCCCTTGGAATGAAATCATGCTAAACACTTAGTCCGAAAAATAAAGATTTTTGTTTTTCAAAGTTCAAAATTAAAATTTTTAAAATAAAAACTCCCTCTTGAAAATATATCATTTTTTAAAGTCAGTTCATTTGAGAGATCATTGTTTTTATTTTATTTCTGAAATGATGTGTATGAATGAAAAAATTTCAATTAGTCCCCCTCTGATTATGATCCCGTTTTTCCAATCGAAAGCTTTTTATATATAAAAAATTTGGAATCATGAATCTGATCATGTGATTTTTAAATTATGTTTTTCAGCTTTTCTATTTTTTATTTTTGTATTTGATTTTTAATTTTGAAAAATATGACAAATCTTTTTGTAAATTTGTATTTTTTCAATTTTTTCTTTTGTTTTTGGAAAATTTATTTACATGTTTTTTATGTATGATCTTTTTAAGAAGATAACTTTGTCAGACTTTCCAACTGAGTTGGAGTCATACATCTCATACCAATGCGATGAACCAAATACTCAAAGCGTTCTTTAGGAAGAGCTTTAGTAAATAGATCCGCAAGTTGGTATTCTGTTCTGACAAAGTAAAGTTCCACAGTACCCTTCTCAACATGTTCCTTAATAAAATGATACTGGATGTCTATGTGCTTTGTCTTTGAATGTTGGACCGGATTGCACAAGATAGCAATGGCACTATTGGAATCACAATACATCAGAATCTGGTTGTATTTGTATCCATAGTCTAGCAGTTGTGTACGCATCCAAATGACTTGTGCACAGCATGCAAGGAAACATATTCAGCCTCAGCAGTAGACATCGCAGTACAATCGTGTTTCTTTGAACTCCAACTCACGAGCTTTTCACCTAGAAATTGCAATCCTTCTGATGTGCTTTTACAGTCGTCTTTACATCCAGCTTGGTCCGCATCTGAATATGCAATTAGTTCAAATCCAGAATCCTTCGGATACCATAGGCCCATGTTATAGGACTGTCTTAGGTACCAAAAGACCCGTTTAACCTCTTTGAGGTGTTTGACCGTATGACGTGCTTGATAACGAACACATACAAAAGTAGCATAAGCAATGTCTAGACGACTGGCTGTTAGGTACATTAGCCCTCCTATCATACGACGATAAGTCGTTTGATCAGTAGGAGTGCCTTGTAAATCAACATCTAGTCTCTCAGTTGCCATAGGTGTGCTCATTGAGACACACTCATCCAGACCATGTTTCCTTAACAACTTAATCGCATATTGTGACTGACTTATGAATATGCCACGGGGAGATTGATGAACTTGAAGTCCAAGAAAGAACTTTAGTTCACTCATCATCGACATTTCAAAATTATTTTTCATTAGGTTTGCAGACATTTCAAAATTATTTTTCATTAGATTTGCAAAACGTTTTGAAAAATCTGGATTTGTTGATCCAAAAATAATGTCGTCAACATATACTTGAACAAGTAATATGTCTTCCCCGTGACGTCGTGTGAACAAAGTTGGGTCAACAATACCTTTAGTGAACCCATGTTGAATTAGGAAAGAAGACAATTTGTCATACCATGCACGAGGTGCTTGCTTAAGACCGTATAGAGCTTTTTTCAACCTGTAGACGTGATCTGGGAATTCTGGATCAATAAACCCTTCAGGTTGGCTGACATAAACTTCCTCTTTCAAAGGACCATTGAGAAAAGTCGTTTTAACATCCATTTGAAAGATAGTGATATTCTTATGAGCAGCATAAGCAATAAACATCCGAACGGCCTCAAGACGAGCAACATGAGCAAATGACTCTTCAAAATCAATGCCTTCTTCCTGCCTGTATCCTTTTGCCACAAGACGAGTTTTGTTTTGAACCACAATATTTTCAGCATCACACTTATTCTTCTAGAGCCATTTGAGAGCAATAATATTCTTTCCTTCTGGTCATGGAACGAGTTCCCAAACTTGAAGTCTCTCAAATTGATTCAACTCATCTTGCATGGACTCAATCCAACTATGATCTGCCATAGCTTCTTTGATATTCTTTGGTTCAATAGTGCTGACGGTTAATGCATACATGCATACCTCAGAATCTGTGTGTAGCCATTGGCGAGTCATGACAGGTTTGGATGGGTCACCAATAACTTGGTCTAGAGGATGATCTTTTGTCCAAATGTGAGTTGAGGGTTGTACTTGGTGGAAATTCTGCACATTTGATGGTTCTAGAGCCGTTGTTGATGACTCAATTTCCTCATGACTTGGAGGATTATATGGAACAAACTGTGAATTGCCATCAAAATCAGCAGAATCTTCTTGATTGAATTCATCAGCCTCAGTTAAAGAGATTGGAGAGGTTTGTTCATCAGATGTAGTGACAATGGGAGGAACCTCATGTTCGTCAACAATAATTGAAGATGTAGAAGGCGAGTCTTCATGAATTTGAGTCGGTTGTGCAGCGGAATTGATGGGTGTATCAGAAAACTTCTTCTCAAAATATTCTTCATACATTGGACCGAACAAATTATCCAAATCTTCTTTAGATAGAGTAGTCATTGTTTCTGCTGATGAATTATGATTTATGAATCGTTGAAGCTCGGGTTCTAAACAATCGTGTTCAGAAGCCATAGCTGTTATAGATTCGAAACCCTCTTGATTTTCTGAATAACCAATAAAGACCCCAATGTCTGCTTTTGGTTTCATTTTTCCAAGATCATCTCGGTCATTTGTTGGATAACACATTGAACCAAACACATGAAAATATTTAACATTCGGCATTCTGCCACGTAATAACTCCTAAGGTGTTTTATTATGTCGTGTAAGAATGATTGACCGATTTTGAGTAAAACAAGCAGTAGCCACTGCTTCAGCCAAAAGAAATTTAGGTAATCGAGAAAAGATAAGCATCGTACCAGCAGCTTCAACAAGAGTTCGATTACGTCTTTCAACTACTCCATTTTGCTGAGGCATTTGAGCAGTTGAAAATTGTTTCATGATGGCTAACGTTTCATAATGAGCTTTAAGAGTTGCATTTTTCCAAGATCATCTCGGTCATTTGTTGGATAACACAATGAACCAAACACATGAAAATATTCAACATTCGGCTTTCTGCCACGTAATAACTCATAAGGTGTTTTGTTATGTCGTGTATGAATGATTGACCGATTTTGAGTAAAACAAGCGGTAGCCACTGCTTCAGCCCAAAGAAATTCAGGTAATCGAGAAAAGATAAGCATCGTACGAGCAGCTTCAACAAGAGTTTGATTACGTCTTTCAACTACTCTATTTTGCTGAGGCGTTCGAGCAGTTGAAAATTGTTGCATGATGCCTAACTTTTCATAATGAGCTTTAAGAGTTGCATTTTTGAATTCAGTACCATTGTCTGTACGAATCTTGCAAACTTTAGCTTTATAATTCAGTTGAGCTTGAGCAATGAATTTCTTTATAATCTCTAGAGTTTCATCTTTCGAATGAAGAAAATAAACCCATGTATATCGAGAATAATCATCCACGATCACAAGAATATACTTCTTTCCATTGATCGAAGCGACCCACATTGGACCGCATAAATCCATATGAAGTAATTCCAATTTGGAGTGATCACTTGGAACTAATTTGAGTGGATGAGAAGCTTTCTTGCTTTTTTCTCTTTCACAAGAAGAACAAAGGTGATCTTTCCCATATTTAAACTTTAGAAGACCATCAACCAAGTCAAGTATGGTAAGATCGTTTATGGTGCCAAAATTAAGATGTGCGAGTCTGAGGTACCATAACCATGACTTTGTCGAAGTTGCCTTAGACATTAGACAAACGGGCGAAGAAGCAACCATGTCAGAAATGGAGATAGTATATAAATTTGATTCGTGACCGCCTGTAAGCAAATCATCTCCTTATAGATTACGCACACTTGGAACGAAAAGTCACTTCTAAATCACCATCATAAAATTGCCCAATGCTAAAGAGATTATGTCCAAGACCTTTAACATAATATACATAACAAATAGTGATATTGCCCTGTATATAATCGCCATAGCCTGTGATTGCTGCAAAATTATCATTTCCAAAATGAACGGTGCCCATGAATTTCTCAATGAAATTTCTCGGTAGTGATCGATCACCTGTCATATGTTTTGAACAACCACTGTCAACAATCCACAAAACGATCTGAACTACCTGCAATACAAGAAGAACCAACACATGGACAAGTGGGCATTTTGACTACCCATTTCTTAACAGAACCTGATGGTTTCACAGATGAACGACTATTAAGAACATTCGGAGTTGTGTTAACGGGAGTCCAAACAACATTTGGTTGTGATTCAAACCACTTTTGCCAAATTCGACTTGTTCGAATTTTGTTCTTCATGTATATGCTTAAAGAGTTCTCTCGCAAATTTCGTTTCTTTGTCTTAGAAGCACTAGAGACCTTATTTTTAGCTTTTGAGGCACTTCCTACATCAATCTTAGATTTGGATACTATAGAAGTAGTATCTAAAGACTTAGATTGTGCTAACTTCTCAGAAAACCTATTCTTAAGAACTACAACAGTAGTGTCTAAAGATTTTGGTGTTCTAGAATTAGTGGATAAGGCTCTACGAACATTTGAATGCACATTCAATTTATAATTTGCAAGACATTTATCATGACATGGAATAAGCACATTTTGCATACAAGAAACACATAAAAGAGTTTTCGCTTTAGAAGCGTTTGCAACATCAACATCAATTACATTCTCTTTGTTTTGAGCACCATTGCAGATGTTATTATCTGTTTGCTTATTTTTTCCTAACATAAACGACTACTTTCTTTCTAATTCATAGAGTTTAGCTAAGACACTATTCTTGAACATGTGAATCTCTATTCATTGGACCTTTCTAACACTAGATGCAACATTCATACCTTGTAGAAGATAAACCACGCTTACCTTGTTTGTTGTGATTCCTTGTGTTTGACAACTTTCCAGGTGCTAATACATTTTTGTTTGAATTGCCCCTCTTTGTTGTAGGTGAAGTCTGTAAAGTGACAGGTTTTGACACTACATGTTTTTTCTTCATTTTTTTGGAAACAACCGTTTTTCTTTTGAAAAACTAGTTGTTTTAACGTGTGACACAGAAGAAGATTTTGATAAACAAATTGCCTTGTCAACCTAAGTATTTACAGACTTACCTTTTTCAACAGTTTCCAATCTAGTTTTTAACTCAAAATGGTAATTAAAAGATTCAGATTCTCAGCACGAATAGCACCATATGCGTATGTTTTCTCAGAGACATGAGCAATTAATTCATCCATTTCTTTTTTAGATTGAGACCGTGTCTTTATTGAGATCAAGAAAAGCTTTTGATATTCTAATTTTACATTGTCTCGTTCTTTTATCAAAGATTGCACTGAAACTCCAAAGGACACGTTCTCCTTCTCAGTTTTTTTACATCTTTGAAATCAAGAGTAATCAAGAGGATTGTGTTATTTATATTAAAAGATTGAGCTCCCATTTATGTTTTTTCTTTTTCATGGATGTAACTTTAATATCCAAAATCAACATCTATGCTTTGACATATTTGAACATCTTTTTCAAGAATTTTTTATTTTTCTTGCAAACCTCGAATTCAATGGAATACTTTGATTTGTTATCAATTTCAACATGTAAGATTTATCTAACGCAATCATATTTAACAACACCCATATTCTACTTCAATGCCTGCTGGATGCTTCCAAAGTTGAGTCTTTAAAATCAAATTACCTCTGTATTTCACAAGAGTTCACTTTTGAAGACACAAAACTCGTTTCAAATCTTTTATATCCATTTGAAATAGTTTCCTAAATAATTCAAAAATAGAACTGGCACCTCGCTAACAATCGTTGAACTTGATCTTTACAAATCCATTTAGTTGAATTATCATCAGGAGATGTGTAAAAAATACTTGCACATTATTACCATTCTTCTGAATAACTCAGACAACGTTTGAAAACAACTTTTCATTTTATCTAATTGTATGATCAAAGGTGACTCACTCGGCATTGATGCCGGGACAGAAGAAGTTGCATTTGGAGTCTTGTCAGAAGGAATAAAAGAAGATGGAAAATATTTTTGCTCAGCAGAAAGTTCTTTTTGAGGAACAAAGTCTTTATAAAGAGCATTTTATTGTTTGTAAATCATTGACCCCAACAATCTGTTTGTTGCAAAGCAATTGGATCATTTATTTTTTCTTTCATTTTTTGTTGGCTTTTGGAAGCATCATCAAGAGTGTCCTCAGTATCTCTAACATTCAAAGGAATTTCTGAATTACTCAGACTAGAGGCAAGATATAACTTTGGACATTGAGAAATTGCTTAGGATTCGGGTACCCCAAACCATGTTTTAATTGTGAATCATACACAGACAATGGCTTTGGTCCAAGCATAAACATTCCTTGTAAGGAATTACTAAGTTTCAATATTAGATCAACATTATTTTTAAGTTTGGCCTCGAGATCTAGAATAGTGTCCAATGGTAACATCCTCATGTTTCCACTCTTTGTCCGTTTAAAAAATTAAATGAGTCTTTTAAAGTTCCTCATTTTTCCGCTTGTAATCAGTGACAGCTAAATCTAATTTATCTCGTTGTTTTTCTAGATCTCGAATGATATCTCGATCATGAACAAATTGAGACTGAGCTTGTTGATTAAAATGTTATGCTTGTCTATCAGCCTCAAGAAATTCGTTGAGATAATTGTTATCCCCTTTAATGTTTTCTAACACCCGAACCCTTTCCTTATACAACTCAAGATGACTAGACAAATCGTGTTTTGTTGTTGGACTTTTTGAGCAAATAATTGTTGTTTCTTAGCTTCCTTATATGCATTTCTAGCTAGTTGCTTTCATCAAATATAATATTGCTATCAATTTGATCATCACCAATTGTACTGTTAATAATTTTAGTATGAGTTGGATACATTTGTTCTTGATTATCTTTGATGGATGAAGATTTGTACCATCACTAAAAATGCAGAATCATAGCATGGACAGCAAACCAAAAAGTATTATCGGCTGGTTGGAATCCTGGCCATTAAGTCATATGTTTTGCACTTAGTTCGTCAATTTCTTTCCATCTTGAAGCATCAGCAAAGAGAAAATCATTTTGTTCATCGGTAAGAATTACTCCAGCTTCATCCTGTTTGGCCAGCAACATTTGTTCCATAAAGTATTTTGAATCCCGAACTCTTGGCTTTGGACAATTCCTAGCATAATGTCCTTTTCCACTACAGTTGTAGCATTGAACAATTGTAGCATTTCCTGCAGACGAAGCCCGAAGAGTCCTTTGAACATTTCCGGTCTCATTTTGAGCATTAGATCCCTCAACAACTTCCTTTTGAACATAAGCTCGTCTAGTATTTCTTCCAGTATTATCAGAGTTCCTGCTTTGAATATTCACCCTGTCTCCTTGAATGATTGCTTAGTTTCTGGTGTTGGATGAAGTACGAAGATGATTATTTGTTAGATTAGAGAAATTTTGAGTAATGGCTCGAGCAAGTAACAACATTGCAGAGGCTAGGGGATCTTCAGAATTGGTTTGAACATCATCCTGCTGGTACTCATCGTCATAATCAACCATATGTGTTACATAATAAGATGAGGTATTTCTGGAAGATGAACCCGTGTATGCTACTAGAGCCAAAGGATCATGAGACTTTTCTAACTTCTTTGCCTGTGATGCATTAACCAGTTTCTCGAATTGCTGAAGGAAATCAAAGAGATCATCAAACGAATCCACTGTCAAACGTTTAGCAAGACGAACTTGGGTGACATATTTCAACCATTCCAGTTGCAAGCTATTCAGGAACTTTATGTTAACTATGACAATTGGAAAAACCTTTTTATTTCGTTCCAAATCATTCATTAATTAAGCAAAGCGGTTGTAGACAGAAATAAGTGCTTCCCCTGGTTCAGCAACAAACTGATCAAATTCGTTCGTAAAACGAGTTTCTCTGTCAACTTGGTTTTGTATAGTGCCCCTCATCAGACGTTCAACTCTTTTCTACGTTTCCTTGGCCGTAGTGTAAGCATCCAAAGAGTTGTAAATTTCATTTGGAATAGAAAGTAGAATCAGATTCATAAGCTCAATTTCAGCATCATAGTGCAATAATTCATCACCTTGTAAATCCTTTATAGTCTGCAGTGTCGGTAATGTCGAACCACTAGGAACAAACATTTAAAACTGATAAGGACCTTCATCAGTGCTTTAAAGCCACTTTTGAGGATTTACCTTTCTTCGATATATATCTACTTGCCCATGGTATAACTACCCCTTTCAAGCATGGATGCCTAGTCTCAGAACGCATCAGCGAGAGATTGTTGATATGTTTTGGATGTTGACATTATGTATGATTCAAAGATTGGATCTTTGTAGACGAAAATGAGTGATATTTGTGAGAAAAATCCCAAACTCTGTAACAGTTGTCAAATTCGGACAACACTGTTCTCGGATAACAAGTATCAAAAAACTCGGTATCTTCTCGGAACATGACTAAAACTCGGACAAAGACTACTATCAAACTCGGTACACGTAAAATGTAGTAAACTCGGAAATACTCTTAACCAAAAAATCGATTATCTTGTTTTATACAAAAAAAATTCAATTTAATCAAACTCGATAGAACCGAGATTTAAGGATATGGATTAACAAGAACCACAATCTCGATAAAACCAAAATTTATGATGTCTTAATAATCCAGAACACGTATAACGTCAAATTCGATAGAACCGAATTTGAGTTCTGAGTTTAGGAAGTACCGAATTTGTTTTTCAAAATCCCAATTCATGATAAAACCGTAAACTTCTGATGTTTTAACACTTTGTAATCTTATTTCTGAGATTAAGTCACTAAATCCTTATTCACATTTTTCGATAAAACCGAAAATGTATGAATACTTATGAAACTCGATAGACAACCGAGTTTATCAATAACCACCTAATATACGTTTTCCGATAGAACCAAAAATGCGTATATATCTATTACAACACTTTTCTATCGAAATTAAACTAATAGTGATACTAAAACTTCCGAAAATGTAAAGAAATAATCCGAGAATACTAAAACCCCTTCCGAGAATGGTAACACACTTTCGAGAATGCAAAATCTCAGTAATCCTCATGTCAAATCCATAAAGAGAAACCTGATAATGCTCTAGACTCAAAACCGCTTCCAAACGCAATCGTAAGCTCAAATACCTTCAACCGAATTCACCGAATTTCATCTTATCGTTCTCGGACGTTGCACCAATCACAAATCGAATCACTCTAATTATCTAATGGAGTATGATACCACTTGTTAGGTCTTAGTTATCTTGAATCATAGATGATCATCAATGAAAGCTTATAGAGACTAGTAGAGATGACAGTAATCAATTTTCAAATGAATAAAATGGCGGAATAAATGGAAAATATTATTACAAGGTATTACCTTTCTAATGGTGATTAGGAGGGGTATTTATAGGAGGAGGAAGGAAGCTTCCCTTTCTTTATTTTTCTAATATTTCACTTCTAGTCCCTATACTTTGGTAATTATGCTATTTCTTTCTTTTAGCATAATAAACCTTATTACAAGCTACTTTATTCTTAAAAAAATAAAGACTAATGACTAAATATAATTAAACCACATAATCGCCACTTTTTATGAACCTAACACTTTTAGCTCATCAATCGTTAACAAGAATTCTATTTTTACGGTTTCTTTTTGATTTAGTAAAATCCCACGAAATACTCATGTGTTTTTTTCGGTTTAATCAAGACTTGTAAAATCCTGTGAACTAGATTGTCATCAAAAAACCCCAAAAACATCACTTAATCTACTTAAGATCCTTAATTTCATTTCACACATCGAGTTTCAATGGAATCTTTGAATTATAATTCACAAGAGAGAGAGAGAGTTGCATCATTTGCAACAAATGCAAGATAAAGCAAAGAAAAGTTGCATGGCATCTTTTCGACTACTTCATTCACTCCTAAAGGTTCTTTCAAACAACGACTTAAAAGGAACTCGAATCGAGGGATGTTTTGAAAGGGCATTTACGACACTCTTTGATCAAGATGTTTAGACTTTCAGAGGCTCAATGTTGCTAAACTTGGATCAACTAGAAAAGCAACTTGACAAAGAAGAATTTCAAGAAACTAGATATATGGATGCTTTTAGAGTACTCAAGACACAGTTTTAGCTGTTCATTAATTTCCGATACTATTTCAATGATGATGATAATGGTCTAATGATACATAAGTACTTTTTAGCATACACTCGAATCGAGGTTCAACAATTCCGTGATACATTAATCCAACACATGGAATCTGTTAAGAAGTCAATTGAGGAAAGAGCACAACATAAACGAGAATATGACAGCAGGGTGAATGAAAGACAGATGCAGTTAAAGAAGGAAAGGTTGATTCGAGTAAAGCATTGAATGCTAAGTTGGTTATTACAGAAAGCAATAGGATAGAGTCAGACAAGCAAGATAGAAACATCAGATAAGGGAATGATACAAATGCTCTTGATATAGATATTAGACTCGTATCTAACGAAGAGCCAATGGCTGAGGTATAATTGACCGCTAAGCATAATGTACTTGCTAATGAACAACAGCATACTGTGTAATCTGAATCCATTTATGACATATATCTGTTGGAAAAGGTTGATAGCAATACCTATCTTGATTCAACAAATATGAGTAATAAGGGAGGAGAGATTGACCAGAATGCTGAAAAATGTCAAGTTTCCATTTCCTTTACTACCCTATCATTTGATAACATGACAACTGAATTTTCAAACTAATCTCTCGAAAATATTTCTCTTAAAAATACCGTTGCCCAACTTCAAAAAGATTTTTCAAGAATGGAAGCACATTGTGTTAACATGAAACTTAAATATCAAAATCAAGCTTTAAAAGACGGGCAACATGGTCAAATTTTGAATGAAACACGTATAAAGCCAAAATTAAAAAGGAAATTTAGGTACTTGAAACAATCAATATAGAATTGGAACATAGTGTGGCTAAATTACTTGCAGAGAATGAGAAGTTGCATACGGAAAATGAGCATTTGAAACAGACTTACAAAGATCTTTAAGATTCTATCAAAAAGGCACGAGTTTAGACAAAAGACCACAATGACTCCTGATTTCTCAAAATAAATATAAATACTATTAGAAAATCTGATTTTAAAGGCTCAGATTCCGGCAAAGGTTTGCGATGAGCATTGAAAAACGAATTAAGAAAGTTAAAAGGAAATAGCGTGGATACGAATTTTGCAAAACCATCAATCTTGGGGAAACCAATTTTACAACCACCCAGAAACCAATCAGTTGTTTGATAATCGAATGCGTTTAAATCTGAACGACCTAATTTTTCAAAACCATGTTTTACCTCCCAAGTTGATGTGAATCACGTTTTTTCAAAACCGGTCACTCTTCATTATTAAAGTATGAGAATATGTGCTTCCAAAACCTCATCACGTGATTGCACCTGTCTCATCTAAGAATAGTCAAGAAGAATCGTATTGTTCAAATGATATGACTCATAATCACTATCTAGAGGAAGCTTGGAAAAAGACACAAGAAAGAAATAGGAATTTAAAATCTAGTATGATGCATACTAATAGTCTATAAAACACTACTAATGGTAGCAAACAAAAACCTAGGAGCAACAATCAAACATCTAGGAGTTTACCTGTATCTTAGAGTAGTTGTGGAATGTCAAAGGTGTGCCACTAGTAGGTCACTCTAGGAATTCTAGTTCCTTTTTGGACTCCAAACACTTTGTTTGTTTGACTTGTCAGAAATGTGTCTTTAATGCAAATCATGATGCCTGTTTAACAAAATTCCTGAATGAGGTGAACTCTCGCATTAAGGTTCAATCCCCTAAGACTAGAAACAACATCAAACCCGTAGAAAATATAACTAATGTAATCAAACCTAAAAGATGGATCTCTAAAGGATATAGTATTTCTCCCAATAAGTCTTCTGCTATGCATGAGAACCAAACACTCCTAGATCTTGTCTTAGGTGGAAACCGACGAGTAGAATTTTCAAGACTGCTGGTCTTAGGTGGATACCTACTGGAAAGATGTTCACTGATAGCACAACCAAGGTTGACAATGAACCCCTAAATGGTTCAAATAAAGATATCACTAACCCAAATGAATGTGAACAACCTCTTAATGTCAGTGCAGGTACTCTTAACTTAAGTGCAGGTACATCTTTCAATCCTAAAAAGGAAAGACATAACGTTTGTTTGCTGAAAAGAGTGATATATCAGAAACCAAGGGTTCAAGGAATTTATATATGATGAACAAGAACTATGGCGTCTGCAGACAACACTCCGGGCCTCACTACTCAAAGAAAAGAAAGGTGTACACTTCAATGCGCTTTATCTTTGAAAAAAGAGAAATCTTCTTGTTTTCGACCATTCTTTTCAACAAGTTTCATATTTTCCCATGCTCATTCAGTCGTTAAGTGGATCAACGTACATTAGCTTGTATTCTGACTCACTAGATCAAAAATGGCAATCACATATGTAATTTTTGAAGGGGAGAATAGTGAATCAAATGTGATCAACACGATTTAACTTGGTCTCTCAATGTGTATGAAATGGTCAAATGGATTCTGAACAACTCAGTTTAGGACCCGGGCTTCAATTTATGACTCTTGCAACATCCAGTTTAGGACTCATTACAAACCCTATTCCTCAACAACCTTGTAATCCACCACCTAGAGATGATTGGGATCGTTTGTTCCAACCCATGTTCGATGAATACTTCAATCCTCTAACAATTGCTAGCTCTCCAGTTCCAGTCGCTAATGCACCATGAGCTGGTGATTTAGCCGATTCACCTGTCTCTACGTCAATTGACCAAGATGCTCCATCAACAAGTATTCCATCAACACAAGAACAAGAACATTCTTTAATTATTTCTCAAGGTTTTGAAGAATCACATGAAACGCCACATTTTCATGATGATCCACTTCATGAATCCCTTCATGAAGACTCGACTTCTCAAGGATCGTCATCTAATGTGAGACGAATCCACACTCTAGTCTAATCACTTGGTAGATGGACTAAGGATCATCCTATAGCAAATATAATCTGTGACCTTCTCGTTCTGTCTCTACAAGAAAGCAACTCGAAACTGATGCCATGGGGTGTTATTTTGATGCCTTCCTAACTTCAGTAGAACCAAAGAACTTCCAACAAGCAATGACCGAACCATCTTGGATCGATGCAATGCAAGAAGAAATTCATAAATTTGAAAGTCTACAAGTTTGAGAATTAGTGCCGTGTCCAGATAAAGTCATGTTGATCAAACAAAAGGATTTTAATAAGGCAAACATATGAATTGGCGGGGTACTAAAGAAATAAAGGGCTGGAGAGGGAGGAATTTAGTTTGCTCAGGGATTCGGGAAAAGAGGAGGGAATCGATTTCGAGGAATCATTTGCACCGTGCAAGAATAGAGGCCATCTGTATCTTCGTAGTAAATAAAGCCAACAAGAATATGACGATTTTCCAAATGGACGTCAAAACAGCTTTCTTAAATGGCGAGCTCAAAAAAGAGGTATATGTTTCTCAACTAGAAGGATTTGTGGATCAGGACAACCCATCGCATGTGTATAAGCTCAAAAAGGCCATGTACAGTCTTAAACAAGCACCACGTGTATGGTACGACATGCTATCAAGTTTCATTATTTCATAACATTTCTCTAAAGGTGCAGTTGATCCAACACTCTTTACACAGAAAGCCGGAAATGACTTATTACTGGTACAAATTTATGTTGACGATATAATATTTGCATCAACTAATACTGCTTTGTGTAATGAGTTTGCTAATTTGATGACCACTGAGTTTAAGATGTCGATGATGGGGGCATATGTCATTCATTCTAGGATTACAAATTTCTTAAAGTCCTAGAGGCATCATCCTGAACCAATTAAAATATGCTTATGAAATTATTAAAAATTTGGTTTGCTAACTAGTGATTCTATAGACACACCCATGTTGGAAAAGAATAGACTCGATGAAGATCTACAGGGGACACCAGTTGATGCTACACTTTAGCATGATTGGATCCCTCATGTATCTGACATCCAGTAGACCCGACTTATTTATGCAGTCTGCTTATGTGCCCGGTATCAGGCAAAGCCTATCGAAAAGCACATAAATGCACCGAAAAGCACTTAAATGCGGTTAAATGGATCTTTCGATACCCAAAGGGAAACATTAACATGGGTATCTGGTATTCGAAGGAGACCGGTATGTCTCTAACAACATATGCAGACGTAGATCATTTGGGCTATTAGGACACTAGACGCAGTACATCAGGAGACACTAGCGCCTTATTCTTAGGTGATAAACTTGTTAGTTGGTCTTCTAAAAAGCAAAAGAGCACTGAAATCTCAAGTACAAAGGCTGAATATATTGCCTTATCTAGGTGTTATGCTCAAATCCTATGGATGTGTTCACAGCTAACAAATTATGGCTTTCAATTCAATAAGATTCCTCTGTACTGCGAGAACAAAAGTGCAATTGCTCTATGCTGCAACAACGTTTAACACTTAAGAGCAAAGCATATCGATGTACGCTATCATTTTATAAAGGAGCAGGTGAAGAATGAAATAGTGGAACTTTACTTTGTTCGGACGGAATATCAACTAGTTGACATCTTCACCAAACCCTTGTCACGAGAAAGATTTAACTTCTTGATCGAAAAGCTCGGTATGAGAAGCATGTCTCCAGAAACGCTTAAACGTCTAAAACAAGTAATATGTCTCCCTCGTGACGTCATGTGAATAAATTCGGGTCAATAATACCTTTAGTGAAACCATGTTCAATTAGAAAAGAAGACAATTTGTCATACCATGCACGAGGTGCTTGCTTAAGACCGTATAGAGCTTTTTTTAACCTGTAGACATGATCTGGGAATTCTGGATCCATAAACCCTTCAGGTTGGCTGACATAAACTTCCTCTTTCAAAGGACCATTGAGAAAAGTCATTTTAACATCCATTTGAAAGATAGTGATATTCTTATGAGCAACATAAGCAATAAACATTCGAACGGCCTCAAGACGAGCAACAGGAGCAAATAACTCTTCAAAATCAATGCCTTCTTCCTGCCTATATCCTTTTGCCACAAGACGAGTTTTGTTTCAAACCACAATATTTTCAGCATCACACTTATTCTTCCAGAGCCATTTGAGAGCAATAATATTCTTTCCTTCTGGTGGTGGAACGAGTTCCCAAACTTGAAGTCTCTCAAATTGATTCAACTCATTTTGCATGGACTTAATCCAACTATGATCTGCCATAGCTTCTTTGATATTCTTTGGTTCAATAGTGTTGACGGTTAATGCATACATGCATACTTTAGAATCTGTGTGTAGCCGTTGACGAGTCATGACAGGTTTAGATAGGTCACCAATAACTTGGTCTAGAGGATGATCTTTTGTCCAAATGTGAGTTGAGGGTTGTACTTGGTGGAAATTCTGCACATTTGATGGTTCTAGAGCCGTTGTTGATGACTCAATTTCCTCATGACTTGGAGGATTATATGGAACAAACTGTGAATTGCCATCAAAATCAGCAGAATCTTCTTGATTGAATTCATCAGCCTCAGTTAAAGAGATTAGAGAGGTTTGTTCATCAGATGTAGTGACAATGGGAGGAGCCTCATGTTCGTCAACAATAATTAAAGATGTAGAAGGTGAGTCTTCATGAATTTGAGTCGGTTGTGCAGCGGAATTGATGGGTGTATCAAAAAACTTCTTCTCAAAATATTCTTCATACATTGGACCGAACAAATTATCCAAATCTTCTTTAGATGGAGTATTCATTGTTTCTGCTGATGAATTATGATTTATGAATCGTTGAAGCTCGGGTTCTAAACAATCATGTTCAGAAAGCACATATTGTTAAAAGACTCGTCAAAACTTGACATGTAAGAGTTTTCATAATCTTTTTAGTGGTCCGGTTATGATTCAAAAACCCCTTGTGATGTTACAGATAACTAATAAAGACCCTAATGTCTGCTTTTGGTTTCATTTTTCCAAGATCATCTCGGTTATTTATTAGATAACACAATGAACTAAACACATGAAAATACTCAACATTTGGCTTTCTGACACGTCATAGCTCATAAGGTGTTTTGTTATGTCGTGTATGAATGATTGACCGATTTTGAGTAAAACAAGCGGTAGCCACTGCTTCAGCCCAAAGAAATTTAGGTAATCGAGAAAAGATAAGCATCGTACAAGCAGCTTCAACAAGAGTTCGATTACGTCTTTCAACTACTCCATTTTGCTGAGGCGTTCGAGCAGTTAAAAATTGTTGCATAATGCCTAACTTTTCTAATGATCTAAAGAGTTCATTATTGAACATCAGTACCATATACTGTAACGAATCTTGCAAACTTGGCTTTATAATTCAAGTGAGCTTGAGCAATGAATTATCTTTATAAATCTCTAGATTTCATCTTTTCGGAATGAAGAAAGTAAAACCCATGTATATCGAGAATATCATCCACGACCAGACAAGAAATGGCTCTTTCAATTGATCGAAGCTACCCGCATTAGTCCGCATAAATCCATATGAAGTAATTCCAATTTGGAGTGATCACTTGGAACTAATTTGAGTGGATGAGAAGCTTTCTTTGCTTTTTCCTCTTTCATAAGCAGAACAAAGTGATCTTATTCCATATAAAACTTGGAAGACATCAACCAAGTCAATCTGGTAAGATCATTTATGGTACCAAAATTAAGATGTAAGAGTCTGCGGTGCCATAATCATGACTTTGTCGAAGTTGCCTTAGACATTAGACAAACGGGTGAAGAAGCAGCTATGTCAGAAATAGAGATAGTATATAAATTTTATACCTGAACTGCCAGACGCAAATCACTCTTTCTAGATTACGACACATAACATTCCTAAGCACGAAAAGCCCACTTCTAAATCGGCATCACAAAATTGTCAACTAAAGAATTATGTCCAAGACCTTCAACTAATATACATGAAAAAATAGTGATATTGCCCTGTAATAATCACCATTAATCCTGTGATTTGCCTGCAAAATTACATTTCCAAAGCGAACACGATGCCCATGAATTTTCTCAAAGAAAATTTTTCAACAGTGATCAAATCACCTTCCATATGCCATTGAACAACCACAATCAACAAATCCACAAACGATCTATACCCCTGTAATCAACAGACACACACAATGGACAGTGGGCAAATTGGACTTACCCATTGAATTTAACCACGAAACCGCTGATTGTTTTTTTAGATGAACGACTATTCTGACCATTCGATTTTATGTTAATAGGAGACCAAACAACATTTGGTTTTGATTCAAACCATTTTTGCCAAATTCGACTATATTCTAAATCTTGTTCTCATGTAATTGCTTAAAAGATTTTATCTCGTAAATTTCTTTTCTTTGTACTAGAAACCTTATCGTTAGTTTTTAAGGTACTTCCGACATCAATCTTAGGTTTGGAGACTACATAAGTAGTATCTAAAGACTTAGATAGTGTCGACTCCTTAGAAAACCTAGTCTTGTGAACTACATAAGTAGTATCATAAGATTTTGGTGTTCTAGATTTAGTGGATAAGGTTCTACGAACATTCAAATGCACATTCAATTTATAAATTTGGCAAAAAAGTTTCATGGCATGAAATAAGGCACATTTTGCATACAAGAAACACATAACAAAGTTTTTCGCTTAGAAGCGTTTTTGCCAACATCAACATCCAATTACATATTCTTTTTTTGAGATAACATTTTCAATTATTATCTGTTTTGCTTATTTTTTCTAACGTAAACAAACTGCTACTTTCATTGCTGGCTTCTTAGAGTTAGGCTAAACACTATTCATGCATGTGACTCTCTATTCCATTGGTCTTCTTACACTTGATGCAGCATTCATACCCTGTAGAATATAAATCATGCTTAGCCTCGTTGTGTTTGTTGATTCATGTGTTTGACCACTTTGTACATTCAAGCTGCTATGACATTTTTGATTGAATTTACCCCTCTTTGTTTGGCAGTGAAGTCTGTAAAGTGACTGGTTTTGACACGACATGGTTTTCTTCTGAATTTTTAGAACATCCATTTTCTTTTGAATAACGTGTTTGTTTAATGGTGTGACACAAAGAAGAGGTTGAGAACCATTTGTCTTGTCAAACTTAGTATTTACAGACTTACCTTTTTCAACATTTGCCATTCTAGTTATTTTTTAACTCAGATATGGTAAACAAAAGATTCTGATTCTCAGCACGAATAGCACCATATGCATATGTTTTCTCAGAGACATGAGCAATTAATTCGTCCATTTCCGTTTGAGTTTGAGACCGTGTCTTTTTGATTGAATTAAAAAGCTTTTGATATTCTAATTTGACATTGTCACGTTCTTTTATCAAAGATTGCACCGTAAAATCCAAAGACACGTTCTCATCTTCAAGTTTTTCCATTTTTGAAATCCAAGAATAATCAAGAGGATTTGTGTTTTTATTCTTAAAACTTGAATCCCATTTATGTTTTTCTTTTTCATGTTGTAACTTTAATTCAAAATCAACACTTTGCTTTTCACACCTTTGAACATCTTTTTCAAGAATTTTTATTCTTGCTTGCAAACCCTCTTGAATCTCGATGGATTTCTTTTTAAGTTGTTCAATTTCAGCATGGAGTGAATTGTCTACACATTTATGATTTAACAACACACTCAGTTCAACTTCATGCTTAAGAGATACTTCTGAAAGTTGATCTTTCAAAAAATCATTTTGTTTCTCTAGTTCACAAAGTTCACTTTCTGTAGACTCAAAAACATCTTTCATCTCTTTTATATCCCTCTGAAATAGTGTCTTAAAGAATTCAAAATAGAACTGCAACTCGTTTACAATTGGTTTGAGTTGATCTTGACAAAAATCATTGAGTTGTATTTCTTCAGGTGATGTATAAAAAATGCTTGCTCTTTTACAGTTCTTTTGAATTCATTAAGACAACTTTTGAAAACCATTTTTTATTTTATCTAATTCAATGATCAAAGGTGACTCACTCGACATTGATGCTGAGATAAAAGGAGTTGCATTTGAATTCTTGTCAGAATGAATAAAAGAAGATGGAAAATATTTTTGCTAAGCAGAAAGCTCTTTTTGAGGAACAAAGTCTTTATAGAGAGCATTTATTTGTGCATAATCAATTGTCCAACAATTATGTTTATTTGCAACAGCAATTGGATCATTCATTTTTTCGTACACTTTTTGTTGACTTTTGGAAGCATCATCAAGAGTGTCCTCAATATCTCTAACATTCAAAGAAATCTTTGAATTACCTAAACTAGAGGCAAGATATAACTTTGGACATTGAGAAATTGCTTGCTTGAGTGTATAAGGATTCGGATACCTTAAACCATGTTTTAATTGCTGATCATACACAAACATTGGACTTGGTCCAAGCATAAACATTCCTTGTAAGGAATTGCTAAGTTTCAAAATTAGATCAACATTCTTTTTCAGTTTGGCCTCAAGATCTAGAACAGTGTCATGATATCTATCCTCATTTTTACTCATTTGTCTTTTTAAAATTGAATGAGTCTTTTGAAGTTCCTTATTTTTCCGTTTGTAATCTTTGACATCTGAATCTAACTTATCTCGTTGTTTTTAGAGATCTCGAATGATATCTCGATCACGAACAAATTGAGACTGGGCTTGTTGTCTAAAATGTTTTGCTCGTTTATCGGCCTCAAGAAATTCGTTGAGATAATTATTATCCCCGTTTATGTTTTTCAAAACCCGAACCCTTTCCTTATACAACTCAAGCTGACTAGTCAAAGTCGTGTTTTGTTTTTGAACTTTTTGAGCAAATATTTGTTGTTTTTTAGCTTCCTGATATGCATTTCTAGCTAATTGCTCTAACGCACATAGATTAGGAACATGTGTATCTTTTTCAATACTGCTACTATTAACATTCCCACTGAGTGAATCAAATATAATATCGCTATCAATTTGATCATCACCAATGGTACTGTTAATAATTTTAGTATGAGTTGGATACATTTGTTCTTCATTTTCATTGTTGGATAAAGATTGCACCTCACTTATAAATGCAGAATCATAGGTTGGCCCAGCATCAAAAGTATTATTAGCTGGTTGAATTTTGGCCATTAAGCATATGTTTGCACTGAGTTCTTCTATTTCTTCCATCCTTGAAGCATCAGCAAAGAGAAAATCATTCTGCTTATCGGTAAGAATCACTCCAGCTTCCTTCATCCCTGTTTTGCCAAGCAACATTTGTTCCATAAAGTATTTCGAGTTTCTTCCCCCCCCCCCCCCCCGAACTCTTGGCTTTGGACAATTCCTAGCATAATGTCCTTTTCCACTGCAGTTGTAGCATTGAACAGTTAAAGTATTTCTGAAGACGGGTTCAGAAAGAGTCCTTGAACATTTCCATTCATCATTGGAGCATTCGATCCACTCATAATTTCCCTTTTTGAACAAAGCCGTCTATTATTTTTTCCAGTATTACCAAAGTTCCTGCTTTGAATATTCCACTCTGTCTCCCTTGAATGATTGCTTGGTAATTTTGTTATTGGATGAAGTGTGAAGTACGATTATTTGGTTGGAGTAGAAAAATTTTAATAATGGCTCGAGCAAGTAACAACATTGCAGATGCTAGAGGATCTTCAGAATTGGTGTGAACATCATCCTGCTGGTATTCATCTTCATAATCAATCACAGACGTGGGATGTGTCACATAATAAGACGATGTGTTTCTGTACAGATGAACCGTATATGCTACAGAGAGTCCAAAGGATCATGAGATTTTTTCTAACTTTCTTTGCTCTGAGAACATTTAATCAGTTCCTGAATTGCTGAAGATTATAAAAAAAGATCATCAAACATATCCACTGTCAAATGTTTAGCAAGATGAACTTGAGTAACATATTTCAACCATTCCGGTTGCAGGCTATTCAGAAACTTTATGTTAATTGTAACAATTGGAAAATGCATGTCATTTCTTTCCAAATCGTTCATTAACTGAGCAAAATGATTGTAAACTAAAACAAGTGCTTCCCATGGTTCAACAACAAACTGATCAAATTCGTTTGTAAAATGAGTTTCCCTATCAACTTTGTTTTGTATAGTTCCTCTCATAAGACGTTCAACTCTTTTCCACATGTCCTTAACCGAAGTGCAAGCATCCACAGAATTATAAATCTCATTTGGAATAGAAAGAAGAATCAGATTCATGAGTTCCATCTCAACATCATAATGCAATAACGCATCTCTTTGTAAATCCTCAACAATTTGCAATTTCAGAACTGTGGAATTGTTAGGAATGAACATCTCAAACTGATAAGGACCTTCATCAAGCGCTTTGTTAAGCCACTTTCGGGTTTCCCTCTTTTGATTTATATATCGTCTAAATCTACTTGCCCACGGTATATAACTACCCGTTTCAAGCATGGGAGGCCTAGTCTCAAAACCGGCATCAGTAAGGGATTGTTGATATGTTTTGGATGTCGACATTTTATGTGATTCAAAGATTAGATCTTTGTAGACGAAAATGAGTGATATTTGTGAGAAGATTTTCAAACTCGGTAACAATTGTGAGACTTGGAAAACACTGTTCTCGGATAACAAGTAGTCTGAAACTCGGTACACTTCTCGAACAGAACTAAACTAGGAAAAAAATACTAACAAACTCGGTACACTAAAAATGTTTTAAACTCAAAAATACTCTTAATCCAAAAATTAATTATATCAAACTCGATAGAACCGAGTTTTGACAAATGCGAAGTTTATGAATTATCAATTACCACAAACTCGATGAAACCGAAATTTATGATGACTGGATAATCCAAAAACACATATAACATCAAATTCGAGAAAACCGAATTTAATTTTCGAGTTTTAAAAAATTGAAGAAGTTGTTTTGCAAAATCCCAATTTATGATAAAACCGTGAAATTTTGGTATTTTAACACCTTGTAAGCTTATTTCCGAGAGTAAAATCAGTAAGTCCTTAGTCACACTTTTCGATAAAACCAAAAATGTGAAAACGTATAAAACTCGATTTTTAACCGAGTTTAACAATAACCTCCTAATATACGATTTTCGATAGAACCGAAAATGCGTATATATCTATTACAATATTTTTTGATCAAAAGTAAACTAATAGTAAATGATCCAAGAATCCAAAGACCACTTCCGAGAATGCAGAAACACTTCCGATAACGATAGAAGATTATTGAAAATGCAAACCTCATACGGATACAATTCGTCAAATCCAGTAAAACACTCAAAATACTTGAAATCGCTGCCAACACACAACTCAAAAGCTCAAACACTTCAACCGAATTCACCGAATTTCATTTCGAGGTTCTTGGATGTGTAAAAAACTCACAAATCGACTCACTCGTATTCTCTAATGGCGTATGATACCACTTGTTCATGAAAGCTTAGAGAGAATAGTAGAGGAGGGAAAGTATTCCAAAATTCAAATGTTATAAAATGGAGGGAAAGGGAAAATGTTTATTACAAGGCATCACCCTCTAATGATGATTAGAGGGTGTATTTATAGGATAAAGAAGGAGCCTTCCCTTCCTTTATTTTCCTAATGTTTCACTTCTAGTCCTTATTCTTTGGTAATTATGTTATTTCTTACTTTTAGCATAATATACCTTATTACAAGCTACTTTATTCTAAACAAAATAAAGACTAATGACTAAATATAATTAAACCACATAATCAACACTTTTTAAGAACCTAACATAATGAAACACCGGGTTTCAAAAAGGTGTTGAAACCTTTGAAAAGTTTTAAAATTCCTAATGAAACATCGAGTTTTTATAATTCAAAATGGAAAAATGCAAAGAGTTTTAAGTCTCCATTGGTTCCAAGAAAGCTATTTCAAAGTGGAACACCGGGTTACAAATCACCTTGGAATTCAACTTCTATGCATCAAATTAATGCAACTTACATTTAGTTCACTAAATTTGGTAAACCCACTAGCAACATGCTTAAGTGGTACCAAAAGTTGTTGTTTAATTTGATAGAAAATCTAAAAAGATTTTTTTATATAAAAACTTTAGAAAAGACAACATATTTTCTTTTATACAAAACCATATAGAAGATACAAAAAGAGTTTTGGTTTCTATATTGGCTGTTGGCTAGTTTAGGTCAACACCCGGACTACATTTAAGTTGTAATGGTTATTGATTACTTCAGATCAATACCCACATTCATTTGATGGCTTGTAATCATTTCACATTACAACCCAAGCTTAAAATGATGGCTTGTGTACATTTCAGTATATAACCCGTGCTTGAAAGAAAAGAAAATGTACGCTTCAGTGCATTTATCTTTGAAAAAAAGTCCTCTTTGACTTGAGTCATTGATACATATTTTTTAAAATCCTAAAAAAAGGCTTTTGAAAATGTCAATGATCTCAAGATGTTGAGTTACAATCGATTCGAATTTTAAAATATGGTACTTAAAATATAAATTCAATTTTAAAAAGGTTTTCGAATCGATGTTATCTTTGTTTTAAATGAAAATTGCTTAAAAGTGAAAAGTTTCTAAAGAAAAGACTCAAATGTACAAATAAGTTTGATGAAAATGTATGCAAATTTGCTGCAAAGAGGAACTCCCTGTTAAAGATTTTAACGAAGATATGGTATTTTTCGAATGCTTATCTGCTGCAAGGTTGCTGCAAGCTAGATGCAAGCTAGCTGCAAGCTTCTTACAAGCTGCTGCAAGCTGCTGCAAGCTTGTTGCAATCAATATTATTCACCCCTTCCCGCTCTTCTCCTGCCCTTAATAAACTTCATCTACAATTGCAGTAACCAATGCCAATATATTTCAAATTTTCAGTAAACTTTACTTGAGTGACTTATCTGTAATTCACTTAAAAATTACCTAATCAAATAAAGTTCTTAAAGTTAAAATCGATACTTCTTCCGCTAACTTTGTCATTGATAACCTAGTAGGGCTGAAATGAGTGCTTTAGTGGGGCTGATATTAGTGGGCGTTATTAAATCGAGTTGACCCAGGTTTTTAGTTAAGAAAAGTGACCCACAACCCAACCCTATAATAAATCATTTTATCGAGTTTGGGTTATCTAGTTGGTTGCTTAGTTCGGCCCCTAATAAAAGAAACAAATTAGTCTAATAGTCTTGAGAGCTAATCACTTGAAGTAGAGGGTTTAATTTCAAGAATATTTCTTATCAAAAAGCTGGGTCGAGTTATGTTTTATCGAAAAAAACAAATAGAAGAAGTACATGAATAAAAAGAATCATCGATAAAGAGGAAGATGTAAGACTGGTTGAAATATTATGTTGACGCATTAAATCGAATCGACTTTTTGACGAGGCAATATCATTTAAAGTAACAATAACCGATGTACACTGAAAAGCTAAACCTATAGAATTTGGACCAAGACAGTTTACCTCTCAAAATTCGTTTTGAAACTAAAGCTCCTGTTTAGCATTCCAACCACCAAGCCTATCTGAATTTTGAAAGCTGTGTATAGACCGGTGGTTATATATATCCGGTGTACGAATAAGTGAATGTTGTGTCCTTATTATTGCGTACAGTAAAAAATTCTGATGGCACAACATTAACAGGAAACACATCACCATAACATAACAAATCATCAATTGACCAAAAAAACATGAAAAACATACCTTTAATCCATAATATTCTATCATCCCTGAGGGTTTCTTCCATTTCCTCCATTATCATTTTCCTAAACCTTGATCCATTTTTTCTTCCCAATGACAGGGTTTCATTACTTTTGCCACTAACACATATGAACCTATATCCGTTGTTAAACTTATATTTGGTTACTTCAAATGTTTTTGTATGCACTATTGGTGGATTGTAATCTTCATTACCTAATTCCGTTTTTTCTTCATTTTTGTACCAGTAATCATACCACCAATCTTTATCCTCACTTCGAGCTCTTTTACATTTTGTCTATATTTCTTCAAGAACTTGCCCTTTTTTTCTAATTTTTATTTTGTATTCATCGGCAAGTTGTTTAATTTCTTTAGGGAATACCCAATTGTATTCATCTAAACATCTTCCAAAAGGGTCTTCATCAGGATCTAATACCTTAGTAGATTTACTAATCACCCATAATCTAAATAAATCTTTCCTAACTGATTTACTTATATCTAGGTGCCCCTTCTTAAGCTTCACCCATTCTTTGAAAGTGTAGTCTCTAAGGCCTAGGTTTCTTATCATGAGAATTTTTATTACACCACTCTAAATACATTTTGCTCCAAACAAAATCCTCAACATGACAACTACCATATCTTATAAGTAAAAAGTATGGAAATGATACCCTATCTCCTTTCATTTCCTTCCTTTTGTAGTTATTAGGGAAGAACCAATATTTTGTTTTACTGAGCTCATTGACTCCATAAATTTTATGCCCCCCATCACATTCGCTCCTGAACGGGTTACAAGATGGCCAAGCCTTAAAGTCCTTATCACATTCTTGTATAATCGGTTTACAAAAATGCGTTGTAGTTGTGTCATTACTTATCTTTAATCTTTTAGTGATTGGTTCGTCAGTGTTAACTGAGTTTAACATAAAGATTCCCTCCGTCACAGCGAAATTAGGGTCATTCCTATTTACGTCAAACGTTACCCTTTCTTCTCATATCCCCATAGATATTTCTTTTTCAAAAACACTAATTTGGGCGTGAAAAGTGGCCAAAAAGTGTCTTGCCAAAATGACAGTCGAATTGGGGGTTTGATCTAGAATTACGAAGTCGAACGGGAACATGAATTTATCAATTTTTACAAGTATGTCTTTAACTATCCCACGTGGTGCTTTTTTTCTCATATCAGCCATTTCCACTAGCATCTCGGTTTCGCTAAGGTTTCTTAATCCCAAATACTCGAAAATATTCCTAGGTAGAACATTCACACTAGCTCCTAAATCGGCCATAGCATAAAAGTTAAAGTTACCGATCGTGCAGGGAAGCATGAAATGTCCTGGATTAGATTCCTTCGTAGGTAGTTGATCAATAGTGTTTTCTTCCTGAGAGTCAGAGAGAAAGGATATTCCGTGTAGATTCTTAAGTTTCTTAGGAGAGCTGGGTCCCTTATTTTCAATAGTTACTACCTTTTCTTCTTCAGATTTTTCCTTCCTGGAACGAAGTTCTTCAGTTAATTGCTCGATCTGGATTTCTAAGTTTTTAAGTGAGGCATCTTGGTTCCTCGTGTTAATCTCGGCATTTTCTTTAAGCTTTTTAATCCATACCTCCATTTCAGTACTTCTTCGAGCAGATTCCTCTTGATGCTTAGCCAATAATTCTTCTAAGCTTTACCTCCTTTTAGTATATGGTGGACGGTTATCAATCTTAGTGTAGTATCCAGGTGGTCCTACATGAAACTTTCCTCCATTACTTTCGTTAAAGGGTGTTGTTCGTCCAAATTCTCCATATCTGACCTCTTCCACTTATTTAACTTCCTCGTTGAGGGGACAATCCTTGTCGAGGTGAGGTCTTTCGCAAATTTGGCATCCAACCTGGATTGCATGAACACTTTCCTTTAGCTTTTTCATGTCTCATCCCAGGTTGTCCAACTTGTTTACTAAAGCAGCTAGTCTATCATTGCTACTACTGCTTTCGATATTCCTGCTTGTTGAGCCGTCGTGCCATTTCTGAGAGTGGTCAGCCATGGTTTGAATTGCTATGAGAGCTTCGGCTGGTCTCATCCCAGGGACGGGTCCCTGTGAATCAAGTAATTAACGGTTCATAGTGCTCAAACCCTTATAAAATATATTTACCTTTTGATGACTATTGATATCATGAGTAGGGCACTTGTATAGCAGGTCATTATACCACTCCCAGGACTGGTATAATGATTCATCTCCTTTTTGCTTGAACTTTTGGATGTCTTCAAGCTGCTTTGCGGTCATGAAAGGTGGGCAGTACCTTTGGATAAAGGCCTTCTTGAGGAGATCCCAAGTATTGATAGTTCCTGGGGTAAGTCTGTCTACCCATCTTTTTGCGGATCCGGTAAGAGTAAAGGGAAAAACTCAGAGCATGACTGCATATTTAGAGACTCCGGGAATATTAAATAAGCCAACGATACTGAGGATCCGATCAATGTGATCATGAGCATCCTCGTCTTTGTTCCCGGAGAAAGTGTCTTCCCTCAGTTCGCGCATGAATTGACTCTTGATTTCGAAATTAACATTGCCTCTGATTTTGGGTTTAACCACGCCCGGTGCCTGGTTTTCTCGTGACAATGCTAGGTATTGCTCCATAGTGAGAGTATTGACGTCTACTCCAGCCATGGTTCCTGTAGATATAGAGTTGAGAAAAAGAAGAAAAATAATCAAATTAATTCTAATTTTTAGCTCCCTAGCAGCGGTGCCAAAAACTTGATGCGTATTTTCTTTTAAAATATATTTTTATCAAGTTTTAAATTTATAAAACTCGATCTACCTAACGACGCACTAATGGGCAGAGAACCCGATCGTGGGTATTATAGAATGGTAAATTCGAGGTCGTCCCAAGAGCTAAGATGTAATTAGTTTTAATTTGAAATGTCACATTTTAAAAATGGTTTTTAGAATTGATTTGAAATAAATAAAAAAACAATAAAATAAATAACTAAAATTAAAAGGATAGGAGATATCAAGAGAGAAAATGTGCTAACCTAGTTACTTCATTACTATTGTTACAAAGACAATTTCCTGTGCAATGTCAAACTATGGTTTCATTACTGGTTTCTAAAGTTGATAGACCTGAATGTGCATATGCAGTCTATCCTATACTTTCTACGATTCCGAATCAGTCCCGAATCGTCTAGGAGGTAGGTTATCTAGGTTTTAGTGATTAATCCCAACTATTCCCAAAACATATCTAATAACCTATTAAGATTATTAACCCCTTCTGAAAGAGTTCCTATGCTTTTTAAGTATTGAGTGATTTGTGCGGTGACCGGTCAGTTCCTACACCAGGTAAAGAGTTAGTAATCCTCCCTAGTAACCATTGGATCCCACCATGACAAGGTAATCTATTAGTGGGGCAAGCTAGGTCCAAACCACCCGTACTACCAAAACCTAGGGTTACACGATAGTCAAGGAATATCTAATGAAACCATAATTTAACAAGAAACAATCATAACAAAAGTAAATTCATAACTAGGCCAAGTGCTTAGCCGCTCATGGTAACGGAAACACAATAAGAGATAGAAGAAATCATATATTGAAAACTCATAATTCTTATAGGATTCGTAATTTGAACAATTAAATACAAAAAGTAAGTAAAGTGTGATCTCCCTTAGACTCTAGGTGGAATTCTTTGAAGGTTGGAAGCCTTTGTCGCCTCTCCAATTGGCTATGGAGGAAGTAATGTCGGAATAGATTGAATGAGGCCTCTATTTATAGTTACCGTACCTGTTACGGCATAACCAATAAAGGTGTTACGCCGTAACCAACTTATATGGCATTCCATAATTAAGCAGCTGTTACGGCGTAACCAGATATGGTGTTACGCCGTAACCTTCATATAACTTCCATATGTACGTGATCTTTATTCCATATTTGTGAATCTTCATGGTTACGGCATAACTAGATAAGGTGTTACGCCGTATGGTATGTGTGTAATTACACATACGTTTTACCTTTAAAATCGACCCTAAACGACCAAAAACGCACATAAAATGTCATAAATATGCTTGTTTTTGTGTTTGTACTGTGCAGGTACCGAATACTCACTAAAAGACAACAAAACGAAGCCAAACCGGACAAAACCGAGCACGGATTTGAAAAGAGCACGAAAAACTAAGGCCAAGGGTACAAAAAGATTGAAAACAGAGCTCAAACGGAAATTACCGGATCGACTCGACAACGTTTGTGTATTTTATGAAGTCAAAACGAAGTCAAAGTCAACCCCGCGATACGTCGTTGGAAAGAGCATCGAAAACCGAACCCGAAAACCGAACCCGAAAACCTAATTGCCAAAAAGCGGCCCACCATACCCACCTAGTGGACCCAGGTCAGCCCACTTTTATTTTAAATACCCTTAGCCCATAAACCAATAAGCCCATAACCTTTTTAGATAAAAAACCAAACGGGCCCAAATTTTGGTTATTACTGGCCCAAAACCAATCCAACACTCCTAACGGGCATTAAGTCCAACCCCATTACCCTTACACTGTTAGTCCTTCAAGGACTAACATAGTTAGTCCTTGAGGACTAACTATGCAAACCCTCACCCATTTCCAAGGACCAAAAGTGAAAAATATAAGGACGAGTTTTACAACACATGATATAACATTCAGGGACTCATTTTGCCAACGCGTGAAACTTATACCCTGTCACTTTTAAAATAGGATAAACACTGTTTATCCTTTTACCCATTTGCCGCCAAGCCTAAAACCCCACGCAGTAGTCTCTAGTTTGTCTCCCTACCCTTTTATCTCCCTTGCACTCCGAATACTCAAGGGATAAAACCAAACCCTCCACTCCACTTCCCCCCCCCCCCCACCACTCAAAGCCACGCTGGCAATCCTTAGTTATACACAAAATGATCCAAGGGCTGTCATTTGGAGATGATGATCCGTGTGCTATCACAAAGAGGATTAAGGGTCAAGATTGGTACTAAGTGTTTCTCTCAGCAAACAAACACAACAAACACAATGCAAAGAAGCTCAGCTGCCTATAAAAAGAAGACAGAGAAGACCAATAGGGAGGCAGTTTTAATTTAGTATAACTTAGTGTAAAAATTTACTTTAAAATGTTTTAATTTACGTTTTCATGTCTTTAAAATTGTAACTTTCAATTCAGCTTTGTACCTTTAAAAGATTAATGCAATTTACAATTTATCAAGTTAATTCAAAATCTGTCATTTTAAGCTCATTGTACTCAGAGTTATTATCCTGTTTACAAGTGATCTTATAAGCTCTTTTAAGCCTCTTCAAGCTGTATTAGTCACTAAAGCTTTTACAAAAGCTTTGTAAGAGGTTACTTTTTCATTAAAGGAAGAATTGAATTTTCAAGCATTTGGAGCAAGGCAATTTAAGGATAGGGCTTGGTTTAGTGCTTAATGGTAAGCTAATAGGTGTGTTATAAGTTGAATTGGGTTCTTGACTTTTGACAAAAGCTAAGGGTTCTTGTAAGTTTTCATTTCCTCATAATTTTTCCATTTTCATGTTTTTACTGTTCAATTGCTTATTCTGTTATTATGTGCTTATTTCTGGATTATTTATGCTTTACATGTCTTACTTATGCTTATTGTATCTTGTTTAATGCTTGTTATAAGCTGTTTTAGCTTAAATTTGTATTTTCCATCTCAAAAGGAGTGTTTGGGTTAACTATACAAAACGGGTAAAAATGGTTTAAAAAACCATTGGGTCATTTGGTCAGCTACCACAAGCAATTTTAAGCCATTTTCATTATGTTTTTTTAGGTTTTTAATTTTAAAAAGTTGTTTTTAAGATTTTCTAAAGGGTTCTTAAAACTGTTGGTGCCAAAACAGTTTTATGAGCTTATATGATTAGGTCTTGTAAAACCAAGTTTTAAACTAGCTTTTGTGTCTCTTTTAGTGTCCAAATAGAGTAGTGAAGTGTCTTTAAGTTTTCTTTTAAACTTGTCAAAATTCTGTCAAAACTGGTTAAGTGTTTTTCATAACTTTCAAAAGTCCCTTTTTCATTGTCAAACATCAGCAGTTTAAAATTATTTTTAGATCTTTAAATTTTGAGCATAAGCTCATGGGAAGCTTCTACTCTTGTTCTTTATGCTTACTATCTTACTTTCTCTCTCTATCTCTTCTCTATTTCTCTTACAAATTTTGAGCATAAGCTCATGGGAAGCTCAACTCAATCTGTGGTTAACTTATTTTTTGCATTTGGAGCTTAATTAAGGCTCATTTGAGGAATTAATTAAGAGACCCTTATAAAAAGCTAACCAAAATCATTTGTATGTTGAGTCAAACACAATTTTCAGTTACTTTCTAAGTGCTTATTTGCTTTTTAAAAGAATTATATTATTTACATTTTTATAAAAGCCCTGTAGGGCTAGTCTCTAACTCATATAAAGCTCCTTAGCCTTTAGGACCCTTTAAGCCACTTAAATTTTAAGCTCAAATATGCCCACATAGGCTTTTTTTTGGCTTTAAGTTCCCTGGTGCAAAGCAGCATATTATCATCAGTTTATTTCTTAATTAGTAGTTAAATCTTATTTATATTTAGCTTTTATAGAAAGCCTATAACAGCCAAGTCTTTAATCTCATAAGCCATAAGCCATAAGAACACCTCTAGAAGCTTATTTTTAAAGTCAAAAGTATGCCTTTGACTGTTTTTGATGCAGGTTAACGCTCAAAAGCTATAAAGCTCATTTTTGGCTTATTTAATTGTTTGGCTTGCTTATTTCTAAGTATATTGTAACTTATTAAGTTTTTCTTGTAAACTTGTGTTTGCTTATTTTCTTTTTCCTTTGCTTATTTTGCCAAAAGCCAAGAAAGTCCATTCAAGTCTATACCATATAAGCATTCTTGATCTGTTCTTTTTTTTACTTTTTTTCCAGCTTATTTATTACAATGTTATTTTTCAAACGACACCTAGAGGTCGTTCTCTTGTATCTATTGCTGTATATTATGAAGTAGCACCCCTAGTGGTATTCCGCTGCGTTGTTGTATTTTTGGGGGTGTTACAGTTTGTGCAAAAAAAAAAATTAAAATATTTTATAAAAAGGGAAGGCATGAGGGTCGAACCCATGACCTCCCCCTTTGCATACCAAGCCTTAACACCACACTCCACTACCAACAGCACCCTTGGGATTTTTCTGTTAACATGTGTACAATCAATACCTTTACCCCCTTTTTAGTCAAATAAGCCCAAGAGCCCTTTGTGGCTTAATTCCAGCTTATTTATAAGTTGTTTTCCAAATTTTATATTTTTCCTGTATTCTTCATAAGTTAAAGTAGTTTTTTGTATTTTTTTAGATTTTTCTAAAATAGTTTAGTATTTTTAATTAATTTTTCTTTTTAAATCAGTTTTTAAATCATAATAAATAAAATAAAAGTCAAAAAAAATATAAATCTTTTTTTAAAATTTTCTTTTATTAGCCAGGACCTAGGAAAAATAGAATTTCATATGTAGGGTTAATTTTACAACTTTTCGTTTTTTAAAGAATGGGATTGAATCCCGTTCTCGTTTCTTCGCGTTTTTAATTTAGTTTTTTTTAATCTTTCTTTTTAGTCATTTAGAGCCTAGAAAAGTTAAAAAATTATTTTAGGATTAAAATTGAAAAATTTAGGTTTTTTGCTCGCGTTTACGTCACCGTTTTAGGGTTTAAGTTAAATTGCTTTCGTTTTAGGTTTACGTTTGCTTGATTTTGCATTTTTACTTGTAGTAATAGAAAACAAATCATATCCTCGTTCCATTCAAGCATCGATTATCAATTCGTCATTCGATTTTCCATTCACGCCTCGTTGGGACATAACGACCCAGGAAATCAAACTTCCGGTTACATATATATTTTATTTCGTGAATTCTTAACCAATCCTTGGCTAGAGGTATTTGGTTGATTGTTTGCCTATATATATATATATATATATATATATATATATATATATATATATATATATATATATATATACTATTGACGAATCAATTTTTTGACAAATTGTGTTTGAATTTGTGAATATTTCTTTTATTTTCATAAAATTATAAATATACAAAAATATTTTCCATTTTCTTTTTAGTATATATATAAAACAAGAAAAAACCAAAAATATAAAAACATTGTCTTAATCGAGAAATAAAATTCATCAATTATATAATACTTTTACTAAAGTATTATCATAAATTCTCGAACCAAAGATTCAAAAACTTGCCTTTTGTGTCACTTGCAAGGTACGTATCACCTTTTGAAAGTTAAACAAACTATAAGAGGGGTATAAGGAGGGTTGTTCCAACGAACTACGACCCGAAAGGAGAAGAACAAGTTCGAGCTCTCCCTCTCTCGCTCACTTTCGTGGTTTTTTCTTTCATATGCTACGTGAAGCTTGCTGATTATCAGGTTTAAGTTGTCTTATCTCGTTTTGTCCATTTGTAAAATATGTTGTTTAAAAAATTCGAAAAACCAAAAATAATCTTCTTTTTCTTCGTATCATTTAATTCTTTTCTTATCCCTCTTTATGTTTAATTCTTATGACGTCATTCGATTATCGTTTCTCGTCGTGTGGAGCTTTGTACACTTCAGAATATTGTTGTTTTAAAGAGGGTCTCGTAGACAAGATCATTTGTGATCTACCCGACTCGTCTCAACGACCCCCTCCGAGTTGTGCAAGGTGTGGAACCCCGGTTGATGGTCCGCAATGTCGTGGATGTGCTCTTTTACGGAAGAAATTTAAGGAAGATTTGTTTACATATTGTGTTGAAAATGGAATTTTCCAAGACCTTCAAGATACTTCCGAGTCATCCGATGATAATACCAACGTTGTTAATGCTCCTCAAGAGCCATTCGTTGTAAAACAGGACCCCGGCAATCCACAAAGTCCTCCACACATTGATCATTGTTGTTACGAGTGCGGTGATTCGTTTGACGATATCTTTTGTCGACGATGCACTTGTAAGTTTTGTGGGAAAGGTGCTCATATTGGCTATAATTGTCCAACGCAAATTCCGATTATCACTAATCCGGAACCATGCTATAATCAAGACCTTAATGAGATCCTACAAAATTTGCAAAGTTTGCAACAACAAAAACTTTTTGGTACATGCCAACAATGTGGTTGTAATGAATACAATGGAGTTTGTTTTTATTGTACGATTGGAAATAGAACACCAAACAATTTTTCAACTCCGTATTCTTCTAACGATTCTCAAAATTTTTCCAACCACCCCACACACTATGAACCAATCTTGTGTGAGTTTTGCGGGAACGATGCTCGTTATGGTCACTATTGTACACCGCAAGACTATGATGAGTTCCCACAAACGTTACCAAGTTTTCAACAACAAAGACTTTGTTGTGAAAATTGCGGGGGACCTCATGAGACTTTTCAGTGTCAACCGATGAATGAAGACTATTATCATGAGCAAAATTCTTGCTATGATCCTAATTCTTTTGGTTTTGACCAATTTCAACCCCCGCAATATACCGTCAATCATCCAATCTTCAAAACTCAAAATGACCTTCTCAATTCTCAAAATAAGCTTATGGAACAAATGACAACCTTACGTGATTTGGTTGGTCAAGTTATACAAAAGAAGGAAGAAGAAAAGTGAATTGCGGAAGAGCAAGCATCTAAAGATCGATATTGGAAGATTCCCATTTGCTATGATGATGACGAAGATGATACCATTGCAATCACACCCGATTTACCAATCAAGGAACCCGATAACTCTCTAAGTATGGGGGACGAGCATCTTGACACTATTCTGGCAACGGAATCGGACGAAGTAATAAAGTCTAGTGTTGAGGACCTTGTCCCAATCCCAAGTGAGCCCGAGGGTATTCCCGACAAAATGTGTGATGTGCCTCTTTGTGAAAATACCACCCCTCTTAATGCTCTCAATGAACATTCTGAGATTGTTGTCAATTCCAACGATGATAATTCTTCGAGTGATGACGATTCTCCCTACGGTGAGGATATCGATTATGTCGATGCATCACCTCCCGATGTTGAGATCGTCAGCTTAGAGGTGGTGGAGATTGTTGTCCCGGAAGTTGAATGGATTGATGATGATATTCTGTTAACAATCGAAGACGATATCCTTCGTGAAAAATTGTTGAATGTCAATCTTCTTATTGCTAAGATCGATGCATTAAGAGATAATCCCACTCCATCTTCCGATGTTGTGATCAAGTCTACCTCCACATTTTCTAATCTTTTCTTGGAGGAGACTAACACCTTTGATAATTCTATTCCCGAATCTGAAACTTTTCGCTTTAATCTAGAAGAGATTAGTAGTGGCAGTCCCACTACTCGTTCTGATTTATCTCTTCCGGATTATAAAGCTTTCTACGTTGATAACGATCATTTTAAAGAGAAGAGTAGTGGCAGTACCACTACTCATGTTGATTTTTCTCGATATGACTCGTTTATCTTTGATCTTTTGAATGATCAGTTTCCTCCTGCCGATAGGAGTGACCTTTATCATGAGGAGTTCGCCGATGAACTCGCTCACATCATGTCTCTTCCGAATCTTGAATGTTTCAAATTTAAGATTGAGCCCGATCTGGGAGATTTGGCTTCTATTGACCCCGGGATTCGTAAGAATGTGTCTACGACTAATGTGAATGTACCATTAGAGGATGACCAATCTTCTCTCTTCGCTTATGTTGTATGGATCTTTCTTGCTTTTCTCACGTATCCCGTTGTCCCTCCATATCTTCTCTCCACCGGGAATGAAGATACCATTTTTGATCCCGGCATCTCAATTTATCATTCTTTTATGCCGGATGTATCTCATCGGAGTGGAACTTTCATGAAATTCAATGTTTATCCAAACCGCTTGAATGAAAGTCCGATGATGATTTTATCTTCCACTTGCTTCCCCATGGACCAATGAATTCGGGGTCGAGTCGAGCTTGTGACTCGGTTAACAAAAACAAGTCGCTTCGTGGGTGGCAACCCATGCTTATCCGTAGTATTTAGTAATGAATAAGTGTTTTGTTGTGAGGAGGCTCGCCTCTTCCATTACCCGTGTTTTGTGTTTTGTGGTTAAATGTCCAGGACGTCCCGGATTGTGAAGACTCTCGTGAAGACTTTCGTGCTCGCGGTTTTGCCCTTCATTCACAAGAGTTTCACATCCTCAGCTTCATTTTGGGAATCCAATATCCAAATCTAATCGACTAACGTTTTATCTTTTGGCACACTTAATAAACGGCCCTTAGATTACTAGGTATCCAGGCCTTTAAAACATCTGACGATGATTTAGTTCTAGTAATGGGGGATCTTCGATTGATTATGCCTGCAGCCCGTTTATTGTCACGTAATCCCGTTTTTGCCACCAAAATTACAAAAAAATGAAAAATTTTAAAAATTTTCAAAAATAAAATATGTGTTTTGTCACAGTTTTGACTTTCCTAATGGGTAGAATAAGAATAAATTTTGACTCGATCGAGCGTGTTAGAGCCCAATTTGTCCTTAACCATTTTAATAAACGAAAGTAATTAGCTAAAGGCATTCGCGTATCCCTTTTATTAGGTTTTTAAATTTGCAAGAACAATAAATATAGCGGATTATTTACAAGTAGGATGCTAAACAAGGATTATTTGGAAATCTTAAAAGCTTATAAGTGTAACTTGTCGCTTTTTCTCCCCGAAGCTCTTAACCTGACTAATAAACGTGCTTAATTTGCTTTAAACTTTTACGATGTTTATCTAAAAAGAATTCTTTCTGGAAATGTAAAGTATTCTCTTAGTACACATTATACTTGAGTTTCTAAAACAAAAGTTTCTCTATTACGAAAAAAATGTTGCAAAATGTAAAAAAAAATCGAAAAAAAATGAAAAAATAAAAAAATGAAAAAAAAATAAGTGATGAAAAATATAAACTGTGGGTTGATAAAGGTTTACTGCATCTTGTCGGCTCACAACCGATGTTGCAGTCTTCAAAACAAAGCCCATAGTGAGATAATAAATGCCAAAGCGCATTCGTAAGTATTATCAATAAGAAACCGTCGTCAGACTAAGTCACTACATCTTGTCGGAGGCGTAGCCGATGTTGTAGTCATGTAAATGATGACGGAAATTATAGTATATTAAAGCATAACTGAACCAATAAGGATAATTAATGGTTAAGATTTCTTTTTCTAAACTCAAGTATAATTTTGAACTAAGAATAACTTGCTTTAAGACTTCAAAATTTGTTGGTTGTCCGTTGGTTGATTATTTCTAGGAATAATTGCAACCAATGAGATCATTAAATTTATGATGTTTTGCTTTCTTTGAGTATAATATATTAAATAGCGGTAAATCTAAGATAATTCGGCCTAAAGCAGGGTGGAGTAGGCCCGCAAATACTATGCGAACATTCTCCTGTGGTGTCTCAACCTGATAACCTAGAGTCGAACTTGGTTGTAATCTTCGAGAACATGCTGGTTTTGTATGTGGTGATCTAGTCTTTCCCCAGATTTTCTTTGGAAATATAGTAAGCCACATAAACTATACTAACATAAACTATACTACTTTCTTAAATTGTCGATCTAAATTTAACTTAAAATTAAGCACAATCACACTAATTGAAAAATTGTTGGGAGAGAAAAGTTGACAAGTCATAGTTATAAGTGGTGTTAGCATCTTTACTTGTACTTAGCGGAGATTTCATTTTTACGCTTAGTTTGGGACTAGTGAAAAATCGAGGACGATGAATTTATCCGTCAGGAAATCCATAGATTATTCTATGGGCGCTTCTCATTCTATGATCCCAGTGTTGACAAAATAAAGAAAGTCAAACATGTTAGTTGAGAAAAGAAAAAGGAAAAATACAAAAATATTAGGGATAGTTAGTGTAAATATAAAAATGGTGAAACGGGACTTGTCGAAGCTATTGATTCTTTAGTTCCCCTTGATGAACACTTAGCTACTTGTGAGGACACGGCAATATCTTAGTATAGGGGATTTTGGTATGTGTGTAATTACACATACCTTTTACTTTTAAAATCGACCCTAAACGACCAAAAACGCACATAAATTGCCATAAATATGCTTGTTTTTGTGTTTGTACTGTGCAGGTACCGGATATTCACTAAAAGACAAAAATTGAAGCCAAACCGGACAAAACCGAGCACTGATTTGAAAAGAGCGCGAAAAACTAAAGACAAGGGTACAAAAAGATTAAAAACGGAGCTCAAACGAAAATTACCGGATCGACTCGACAACATTTGTGTATTTTATGAAGTCAAAACGAAGTCAAAGTCAACCTCGGGATATGTCGTTGGAAAAAGCATCGAAAACCAAACCCAAAAAACCAAAATTTTAAAAGTGGGCCCACCTGTACCCACCTAGTGGGCCCGGATCAGCCCACTTTATGAAACTAATAAGCCTTAAAACCCTTAAGACCAATGGCTGTTATACTCAGTTAGCCCACAAGGACCATTCATGTAATGAACATATATAACTTGAGGGGGCAAACCGGCCAACTTTCAAAAGTATATCACCACAAGGACCATGGATGCAAATCAAAGATATAGGTTGAGGGGCCAAACCTGTCATTTACCCAAACCCTTACCCTGATTTATAAAAAAATAGACATTGTACACCCATCTCTTTTTCCCGCCCAAGCTCAGACCTCCATTAAAGGTCACGGGACTCCTTCCATGCTTTTACCCTGCAACACCCATTATACTAGAGATCAAACCCTTAACCCCACTCCACTAAAACCCACATCACATGATGCCTTGCCACCTTGGCAATCCGTGGCTACATATGGGCGCCAAAACACTAATCAATGGCCAAGATCATCGGAATGGGGCAGCAAGCTAAATGGATGGTTGTGATTGAGACTTTGAAGCCTCTCACAAAGAAAGCACAACAAACACAACGTTGGCAGCTATAAAAGAAAAGAAGCACACATTGAAGTTAAAAAAGAAAAGAAAAGAAGGGAGTAGATTAATGTAATTTTTAATGTGTTTAATTTTATGTTTTTAGTCTTTATATTTATCTGTCATTTACATTTTTCCAAGTCTTTGTAATTTTCAAATTAATGAAATTCAGTTTTTATGCAAAATTTGTCATATGCCTGCTTATTTAAACTCAGCTTAATCCCGTGCTTATTTTTGACTTAATTATGCTTAATGAGTCTTAACTATGCCTATTTACTTTAGTTTGATGCAACTTGTCGTCTGTTTTAGCCTAAAAATGCAAAAACCACTTTTAAAGGAGTGTTTGGGTCAAGTCTAAAAACGGGTCAATATGTTAGTTAAACGATTATGGGTCAGTAATCTTACTTTATCTAGCTCTCTCAAGCAGATTAAATCTGTTTTTATAAGTTTCTCTTAGCAAAAATAAGTTTTGAGTTACTTTTTTATAAGTGGTATGAATCTGAGTTTTTAAAATGTGTGTTTTAAGGTATTGTTTTTATTCCATATATAGTCTAATGCATTAGTCTAAGTAATGGTTTAATGAGGTGCCTTTGTTTTCCTTTAAATGCAAGGTCAGTCATTTTATTTTCTTGTTGCATATTGGTAGGAAAAGACCCAAATGCTTCTGTTTGATCTAGATTTAAGTGTGTAAACATTAGAACTTAGGTCTGAACTTCCTTGAGATAGTAGCTAGTAGTATTAAGTTTATTTGTCTCAGCTTATTTTCCAATTTAGAACTTATTTAAGTGCTTGAATTTAAGTCTGCAAGTTGTGCTTTAAAAGGGGTCTTAAATCCAATATCATTGGTTCTTGTCCTACCAGCCCTTTTCTTTAGCCTTTTTCTTTGCCTATATGTTTTTAAATGTATCTAATTTTTGCTTTTTCTTACACCTAGTAGTTCAGACTTTAGCTGTTATTTTTAGTTTTGAAGATTAGTCTTTTAGTTTGGCAGCTTATTTTTAAGCATAAATGTACCTCACTGGGCAGTTTGGGCTGCCAGTTTTACTATATAGCTTATTTGCTTGTAGCCTATTTTAGCTTAATATCTTGGCTTATGTTTACTCCCCCTTGCTTATTTAGTGTAGGACATAATCTGTTAGTGCTTATCTAGGTTTCCCCTTTTGCTTATTTGCCCCTAGACTAGTAAAGCAGTTTAGCCATTTGGTCATTTAGTGTAAAAAGAAACTGTCAGTTTTAAGTGCTTATTTCCCAGCTTATTATTGCTTTTCACAAAAATTTGTAGTTAAGTAAATTGCTTATTTTTATGTCCTCTTTAAGTTTGTGCAAAAATATTTTTAAAAAAAATATTTTATAAAAAGGGAAGGCATGGGGGTCGAACCCATGACATCCCCCTTTGCATACCAAGCCTTAACACCACACTCCACTACCAACAGCACCCTTGGGATTTTTCTGTTAACATGTGTACAATCAATACCTTTACCCCCTTTTTAGTCAAATAAGCCCAACAGCCCTTTGTGGCTTAATTCCAGCTTATTTATAAGCTGTTTTCCAAATTTTATATTTTTCCTGTATTCTTCATAAGTTAAAGTAGTTTTCTGTATTTTTTTAGATTTTTCTAAAATAGTTTAGTATTTTTAATTAATTTTTCTTTTTAAATCAGTTTTTAAATCATAATAAATAAAATAAAAGTCAAAAAAATATAAATCTTTTTTTTAAAATTTTCTTTTATTAGCCAGGACCTAGGAAAGATAGAATTTCATATGTAGGGTTAATTTTACAACTTTTCGTTTTTTAAAGAACGGGATTCGTTCCCGTTTTCGTTTCTTCGCGTTTTTAGCCTTAAATACGCCCGTATTTAATTTAGCTTTTTTTAATCTTTCTTTTTAGTCATTTAGAGCCTAGAAAAGTTAAAAAATTATTTTAGGATTAAAATTGAAAAATTTAGGTTTTTAGCTCGCGTTTACGTCAACCGTTTTAAGGATTTAAAGTTAATTGCTTTCGTTTTAGGTTTTACGTTTGCTTGATTTTGCATATTATACTTGTAGTATAGAAGACAAATCATATCCTCGTTCCATTCAAAGCATGATTATCAATTCGTCATACCCGATTTCGATTCACGCCATAGTTTTGGGACATAACGACCGGAAATCAAACTTCGGTAACATTTATATTTATTTCGTGAATTCTTAAACAACTCCTTTTGCTAGAGGTATGTGCGTTGATTGTTTGCTATACTATATTAACTATATATATACTATTGACGAATATAATAGACAATATACTATATATATATATATATAATATATTTATATATATAATATATATATATATATATATATATTTATTTATATATATATTTCATATTTCATATAATATATATTATATATATTTAATTTTACACATATATATGGAGTATGTATTTACAAATATCGTTTGTTATATTTCTATATATATGTAAAATTAACTATATATAATATATTTATATTTATATAATTATATATGCTTATATATATATATGTTCTTATATCTTTATGATTAGCTATATATACTATATATGTATGTAGATTTTATGTATTTTTGGGGGGGTTACAAAATATATATGTATGTATATATATTTATTTGTATATTATATATATTTATATATATAATGTATAAAATAATATGTATATATACATATATATATACATATTTCATTGTATAAATATATTGTATACTGATACAATATATATAATAATAGATAGCCTATATATAATATACTTCAATTTGAATAGATGATAAATTTTTTTCATTATATATATGTACATCTACAATGTATATATGTATTATTTTGTATATATTAATATCTTTCTTATAAATAATATTATATTATATATGTATATATATATTATATATATAATATAATAATATATAATATATAATAATATACAGTTATATTCTCATACATACAGATTAAGATACTATACATTACACAATATTTATCTATATATACACATACTATATATGATATATACTATATATATATATTTAATTTATATAATATATCTTATCTATTTATATATATAATATTTTTATATTTACTATATAAATATACTTATACATACATTTATATGTGTGTGTGTGTGTGTAATATGGAAATGGGATATATATATAATATATATATTTATATATATATATATTATATATATATATACTTTTAACGGATATAATTTATATATAATATATATATTTAATATTTATCATGAATATATGTATATATATATGTTATATCTTTTATATGTATAATATATATGTATATATATTCAAGGTTATATACATACATTACACGATATATTACATACATACCATAATATTTATTAATATATTATAGATTTTCATTCATATTACTATATCATTATATATAATATTTAGATATTTATACATACATATATTAATGTGCTGTGTCTGTGTGGTAGTGATATGGAATGGGATATAATATAAATTTATTATATATATATATATATATATATACCTATATATATTATATTTTCATATTTATAATTACATATATATATACAGATAAATATACTTACATAAGATATATACATTACATACATATATTATATTTTTATTACTATACCATATTTTACTTCTCCATATATATATTTTATATATTAATTTTATATATATATATGCATACTCATACAATATATATGTGTTGTGTGTGTGGGTATATGGTTGGATCGTGAGAAAACCTACTCTCGGTGGGAAAACCCTCACAGACAACTCAATACAGATAGCCATAAAAATTATAAACAGATGCTCCTTATAACTGTGCTGAAACTCTCTCGAAAAACATTTTAGAGGCATCTGTTTAGTTTTTTTAGTGCATCTGTTTAGTTTTCTAGGTTTTTCAGCAAAATATAGTTTTCACACTATAAACCCATAACCATATGTTTATATGCTTTATATATAATATATAAGCTTGTACTTATTATATTATATACGTATACTATTATATTTATACTACGTATTAGATATATATAAGTATAATTATATAAATAATATACGTATATATAATATATATAACGTATAATATATATATATTATATATATACGTATTATATATATAACGTTTAAATTATATATATTTATATATATACTGTTAAAGATATATATATATAACGATATATAATTATGTATATAATATACTGTGATATCATATATACTATATACGTATATTATTTATATATATTATATTCGTCTAATTATATATATAATATACTATCGTATAAATATATAATATATTTATATATATATAATATATTATTCGTATTATATTTACGTATACACTATATAATAACGTTTATATTCTTGATATACGCCTATTTATATCACTATTATACGTATTACATATATATACGTATATCAAATATTATATAAGTACCTATCAAAATTTTTTATAACGTTATTTATATTATCATAAGATTATAATATATTTATATACTTATATATACTATATAATTTAACGTAATATATATATTAATACGTTTATTATATATACGTATATATTATTATATATATATTTACATTTATATACTCGGTCATCATCCCTGGTCATTGGGGATTACTTGGGTGTCAAAACGGGTTTGTGTATATCGGGCACCACATCTACGGTACGGGTTTTATTGCCTTTCCTTATGCCGGGCCTACACACTAGTGCTATATAAATATTTGGGTATATACGTATATTATAATATATATTTATATTTATAGATAGATATATTATATATTATAATATATACTTTATATAGTATATGTATAATATATATATAATACGTATAATTATATATAAGTATATATACTATACTGTTATTTTTATATTTGATATATTGATATATATTTATATATATATATATATTATTTAATATATATATACTATAAGCTTTACATTATATACTAGATATATATTATGTTCTATACTACTTAATTTTATATATGTATTATATATTTATATATTATTTTTACTATATATGTTTTTATTAATATATATATTTATATATATTATATATATATAAGACGATATTTTATTATATATATATATATATTTTAGCTATTATATATGTATGTAATTTATACTGTTATTTATACACACAACCACATATATATATTTACTCTAATTATATATATATATATATATATATATATATATATATATATTATTTTTAATATTATATATATGATAATACGTGTTATATTTATATATATATTTATTTTATATATATATATTATATATATCTTATATATATAATATTTTATAGATATATATTATATATATATATATAATATATAACTATATTTTATACTACGTTTATAATTATATTAGACTGGATATTTTATATTATATATTTAGTCAGTTATATAAATTCTATTTAATAAATAGTAGTTATTTATATACTACTGTTTATATTTATATTTATATTTTATTAAATAAGCCTATTTAATACTATTTATACATATACGTTATATATAATCCATTAGATTTATAATATCTTATAATATATATATTATTTATATATATTATATATATACCTATATGTAATATATATTTACGTTTATATATATAAATCATATTATTATCATTTTACGTTTTTTATTTTATATCAAATATTTTATATATTATACGTACTTTATATACTATAATTATACGTATAGACTATATATATATATTAAACGTATATATATTATTTTAAGTATTATATATATATATATATTTAATTCTATTATAATATATATATCACGTATACTATATATTATATATATTATATATGTGTGTGTGTGTATAATATTACATATATTATATATATATATATATATTATCATATCAGCTTTATATATTATATCGTCATATAATATATTATATATATATGTTATTATATATATATACTATAATAATGTATATTATACTTCTCATACCCTCCCCTCCCCGCAGCCTGTATATATTTATATATATATATATTATATATGGTATATATAAATATATTATTATATAATGTAATATATGATTTATATATATATATATATATATATATATATATATATATATATATATATATATATTTATATGTATATATATTTATATGTATATATATTTATATGTATATATATATATTATTAATTTTTTTGTTATATATATATATTATAAAGTATATATATATATATGTATATGTGTATGTACATATTATATTATGTATATAATGTATAAGGTTATATATATATTATATTTTATATATATATATTTATATATATATATGATTTTATATATATATATATATATTTATATTATATATATACTATATTTTTATACTATACAAATATATATATATACATATACGTATATATACGTATATACGTATATATATATATATATATATATGTATACGTATATACACATATATGTATATACACTAGTTGTAGGGACCGCTAAGGATGGCAATAAAACCCGTACCCGATGGGGACCCGATATTCAAACCCGTTTTGACCGGGGAATCCCCGAATTGACCAGGGATGAGGACGGGGATGGGGAATCCTCGATATTAAAAACGGGAATGGGGGCGGGGATGGTAATACCTCTTGATACCCGTACCCGTACCCGAACCCATACCCGAAAAGTATTATGTTTAAATATCACTTATATTAGAGGCCTAATAATTTATTTGATATTATTTCATACCAAACTTTTCATCTTCTCTGGTTCTGCCTATCATATATAAATCAAAAATAAAAACCCTAGCCTCTCAAAACACAACTGCTAATGCTAATCACTTATATTAGACTTGCACTTTTGTTTCAATTGGTTTTGAATTCTTGATGTATGTACGAAGTATGCAAAACGATTTATGAAGTTATGTATCTTTAATTTATTAATTCGTATATTCTATTTTAATGCTTATTATACTTTATTGGATGTTACGGTAGCTAAGTGCAAAAATCTATGAAGTTAGATAATAACAAAAGACTTGATTATACATGCGAAAAAAAATCCTCGATTCCCCGATGGGGACGGGGATGGGATTGAATTTTTTTCCCCGTCGGGTATGGGGCCGGGGATGGGGATGGATATTGAGATTGGGGATGGGGATGGGAAACATGATCCCCGAAATTCCCCAACCCATTGCCATCCCTAGGGACCGCCCGATGGGCGGACTTGTTTTGTGAATACTGTTACCAAAAAATTAATTTAAGGAAAATCAATTATAAACATATCAATATATTTATTGAATTCATTAAGAACGAAAAAAATGAATGTTCTTCCAATTAGAGAAAATAAAAGTTAATAAATTATCTATGTAATGATAATAAAATAAATCGTGTAACAATCATATAGAATATCTTGACATTTGTAAATTGAATTAAAGGGGACTTAAATGTGAAACATATATATGAAAGAATTGTGTAGCAAAGATGTGTGCGGGAAGATAAATTGGCCGTTGAAAAAACCACCTAACTTGTGACAAAGTTTGGCCTTGACAGTAAAATTTAACAATGATGTATGCTCTATAGTGGCGCAACCTAGTGCAATACACTTCAATTGACAATGTGTGCCATTTTAGTGCCAAGTGACTCAGCCTTAAAACGTGCCACTTGATAAACACTCTGATACAAATGTAATTAGCGCGAGTTACTACCAAAATATGTTAATATGTTTATAATTGATAAAAACACATGTAAAATTAATAAAATACTACTCATTCAGAAGTAACAGCTTGACCTCGCAACCTTTAATAAAATTAATTAAAACACATGTAAAGTAAATAATTTTAGCCAAGACATACCTTATGTCCGAACCTCATATCATTAGGTAACTTCCACTATGATCAAGTTCCACGGCAGTGGAGCCAAGAACCAAGAACATTGGATTTATCTACTATTAAAATTCGAGGGAGTTACATAAATCGTCCTTGTAGTTTGCCGAATCTAACATATTTGGTCCTTGTGCTTTTTTCATCGGGTTTAGTCCTTGTGGTTTTGATCCATTGCGGGTTTAGTCCATTGACCAACATTTCCTTAGTTTAACCAAGGGACCAAACTCGCAATGGATCGAAACCACAAGGTACCAAACCCGTAATGGATCAAACCCACAAGGACCAAACCTGATGAAAAAAGCACAGGGACCAAATCTGTTAGATCCGGCAAATCACAAGGACGATTTATGTAATTCTCTTTTAAAATTACATAGTATAGACAATAAATACAATTTTATGTAGAAACAAACTCCTCTTAAAAAGGAAATATGCATGGGTTAGAAAAGGTATTTTTGTACCGTTTAGATAGGATAAGTTTGACCAGAAACACTTTTAGTCCAAATAATTTAGATTTTATATACATGGTTTATGTTAGATATAAGAGCTCTAGGTATGGTAACGCCACCACCGGCGTTATGCCTAGTTGGCAGTGGCGTTATCATACCCCGTGTCAACGTTGGCCAACGCCGTTGGTCTCGACGTCGAGCCACCAACGCGCGTTGGTGTTGATTTTCTTTTTTTTCTTTTAAAAAATTGAGTGTGTGCATAGTGTGTGTCTGTGTATGTTTTTGTATGTGTGTTCAGGTGTGTGTTTTAAGTTTGTGTTTTCGTGCGTGTGTTTTCTGGTACAGAGAAGAAGAAGAAGAAGAAACAGGGGGTAAGGGTGCGTGTGGCCCAATCTCTTTTTCTTTATTTTTTTTGTTTTTTTATTTTTTTTATTTATAATTTATATTTTTATTAAATAATTAAATATTTAGTTTTGTTAAATAAATAGAAAAGAAAAAAAGTGGGTCCCTAAAAGTGGTGTTAATGGTGTTATGATTACATGGGTTTTTTGGGTGTTGGTGTTGTGGTGTTAAAGCTGATGTGGCGGTGTTAATGGTGTTACCATACCTTGTGCTCTAATTACAATAAAAACACATCATTTTAATTGAGAATCACATTTTCTTTATAAAATGACTCAAAAGGCTACGAATTTAGCATCCATTATCTTTTAAAACTTTATAGTATTTATCATACTCTTTTATGTATAGAACAATATTCCAAGTTAACACATTCAACAGTAAACTTTTCAAAGTTACTATAATTATATTTTTAGCCATAAGTTGAAAGAAAGCGGGACCTTACCAGATTGTGTAGGGTGTTCGCATCACTTGAATAAGAACTCCTGAAGTTTGCCAACATGCCATCAAATCTTGTAACAATGGCAAGTAGATAAAACAGAATCAACACCAGAACTGCATAAGAGAGAAAAAATTTGCTCTGTAACCGAACGGGTAGAATGGGTGTCTCGGGTAATAAACCTATTTAATCTTTTGATAATGACTTAAATTTTATTACAAACGGCATAACCAGTTTCAAATCATTATTAAGTAATCTTGTAATTATCATCACATTTTATTGTAAATGCAGTTACTAAAAATGATTTTTTTTCATAATTATCTAATACACCCTGCATCCAAAAATAGGTGAAATAATATCATTCTGAGTCAATTTTCTCATTAAGATACAATCCAAAAAAACAAAATATTGGTTGTCTGATTTTGGTACACAAGATTGCACTATTAGATATTCTTATCATACATCTCTAAACTTTAGTCAGGCGATAGATATACTCTAAATAAAATGAAGTAAACACATGACTCGCATAGACAATGAATTTTAAACTAAACAAAGATGAATCAAAGAATTACATTATCCTATTCCAAACAAAACCACTTCAACTCCGATTTTACTAATCAAATGCTTTGTTTGTCCATTACTTAAGACCTAAGCATTTATGAAGCGAGATAACCATACCGGACTAAGTTTGTAAGGATTTTTCAAATCTGAAGAACATCAACAATAACCTCAATGGGTACATCATCCACTATATTCCCTTCCAAAATTAGCATCTTTTATAGTGATGTAGCAGCAATCTGAATACATGCTTGATCACCTCGCGAGGCCTAAACTTTGTAGCTTCAAGCTTCATAACACCTAAGAATATGGTATATGCTAGTTACTGTTAGACGTCTACCCATTAGCTCAACCTATGATATATTAGCACGAAACCATTTTTTATGATTAGTGGTCTTGGTTGATAGGTTTAAACAGGTAAGTTTTAAGTATGAGTCGGGTTGAACCTCAAACTCTAGTTAGCAGATTAAATCTTCAATAAAAATTACTAGTTGTTTGCAAATGGCTAAACCTAAACATGTCCCACCATATTTCCAAACCGTATCAGCACCAACTTGCATGTACTTATGGGCTCAACCTATAAGTATGAGTAACTTTTGGTCATGAGAGTTTACCTTTCTTTCTCTATGATGTAGCTACAGATGCTAAATGCTCGACCACTTCCTGGTCAACATACACACCTCCTTGTCCAAGTTGGTCAACAATCTTCAATACAACCTCTCACGGTACTGTTCAGTTGCATATCAAGACATATTCAAGGTGAACAAAAACCAGACCATAATTTTAAATACCATTGATAATTTTGGACATTATTGTTTTAATTTTCATTTGGTGAACAAAATTTATCTTTGTAACAACCCGAGTTTCACGACGCGTATGACGATCGCAAGTTCAACGACATAATTATTATTTTATAAAATCGTGTGAGCGAATGTCGACATTTAAAATTTTATTTGTCGTAAATAATTATTTTCGTATTTTATTACGAACGGAAATTTAAAATATTTATATTTGACGTTTCGCGAGTCGACATTTGATCGCGTGTTCGTTAATCGTTTTAAGCATCGTAAAAAATTTTGACGCATCTCGTTACTATTTTAAAGATCGTAAATATATTATTTTTATGAATGTCTTCATTTTGTTCCTTGTCTTGAGCCGGATTCGTGTTTTAAGATGTACACATTTTATTAAATGTTTTAAACTAATAAAAGTGTGACGGAAAATAAAATGGTTTCGGAGGTGTAATCCCGAGTCACGGGTGTCGGGTTTTATTTAAGTAAAAGTAAGGTGAGTTAAAAATATGAAGAGAAAAAGAAAGGACTTGTTTTGCCAAATGAGTAAACTATGGGAAGTATATAAACTCATTTTACTTCCATATTTCTCATAAAACACACACTTACAAAAATTGTTCTCTCCTTTCCTCTTCATCACCATAACCGGCCGCCACCTTGTCACCATCATAGCTCACCGGATTTTGACATGCAATACAAACTAAATATATTTTTATGATCCTTGTGTCATTACCTACATACCCATCTAATAATATTACACATGCAATAAGTTTTGAGGAAGTTAGAATCCGGGTTTGATTCATAAGTTTTCGAGTTGAGGAGGTGTTTAAATTGGTATTGTAATCAAGTTGAGTTAGCTAGAAATGGAGTTGGGTTCGTGTTTGTGTCCGTGTTCGTGCGGTCGAGGCCAAGAGGAAGCCGAAACCAACACTTATAGTGTTGTTGTAAGTATATAATTACTTGTGATTATGTTTATTTTGTTGTTTGATTGATTATGATATTATATGTGATGAAGTCCGAATTGAATCTTGCGCCGACTTGTTAGATTTGGTTATTGGATGATTGAACGAGTTGGGTATAATTTATAGACCATTTTGGGTATATTGTGAATGAGTTTTTAGATTGAAAAATGGTTTTGGCGAGTTTTGTAAAAGTAAAATTCGAATAGAAAGTTTAGCATGCAAAAAGAGGTTCGAAAATTTATAAATCAGATTTTTGATGTTGAAATATGATAGACTTCGTCCTAATGTACGTTTCGATAATTCGAACGTCCCGTAACTCCTTATAACGAAGAAGTTACGGCGAAAACAAGTTTTGAAAACTTATAAATTGCAAACAGCACTTGTTAATTCATACTTTCTGTCCAGATTATTAAACGGCGATTTTGGGCACTTTCGAGTACGTTTCAGCCTTCCGGCTAAGCACAAAAGTTGTCCGGAATGATGTTTTCTAAAAAAACTTTTTTTGGTCAAAGTCACGAAAACGTGATATAACGGGTCAAAACCGATGGTCAAGTTACAACAAAATTGAAAAATGGCGTTTTGGTCATTTTCTGTAGAGATTCAGGTCTCGGCTAAACCTAAAAAGTTGTCCGGAATATCGTTTTGCATAAAATTGCTTCTTTGTCCGAATCGTGAAAATGTGATTTAGCGGGTCGTTTAGAGCGGGTCAGATTTAATTATATACATACATATGTATAAGTCAAACGAAAAAAGTCAAACCTAAGAATAACTTGACATTTATATGTCGAAGGAGTTTGAGTGATAGAAAAATAATATCGATAAGATATTTAGAGATCAACAACTATTTTACGACCATCGGTCGAGTCTAAAAACATAAAGTCTAAATATAGTAACTTTTGATAATACGTGAACGTAACTTTGTTACGGATAATTAGTAACCGGGTTGGATGTCGGAAGCATGACGAAGTAAATAAATATTTTTATAACTATAATTAAGTGTCGAGACTTACTAAATATGGTAACTTTCTGAAAATAGCAACTTTCCTAAAATAGAAAGTATTCGATTAAGCAATGTATGATGTAAATAAAAGACCGATCGTAACCTAATATCGTGGGGTTTTAGAATCTAAGGCGCAAGTGGATTTCCTTCACATGTATGAATACATATATATACTATATATATGATTTTGCTGATACGATGTACGCATCGTTGATTATACTTTTCGGTATAGTAATCGAGCGACGTAATTTATAGGTCGTGATCGTGTTCATCGACTTTCCGTGGATTGTTTCGATTATTTGATCTTTAGCTTTTGATGAAGGTGAGTTCATAGCCAAAGTTTTCAATGTTTTTAACTCCGCAAGGGGGATACATTGCTTGTTTTGTGAAATTGAACGCAAACTGTTTCTGATACTTGAACATGATTCCTTCACTACTGAGTATATGCCTTTTTGCTGTGTGACCGTTAGTTACCATGTGTTGGTGAACGCTAATGCATTAAATAGATCTATTGGGTTTGACAACCCTGTCCGGGGTTTGAATC